>JAKTYG010000206.1:0-20255 GCA_030564725.1 Chernovozyma sophiae-reginae
TGAGATGGAGAGAGAGAGTGAGGGAGAAAGAGAGAATAGAGATAAAGATGTTTATAAATTTATATGTATGGCCATCAAATGAAAAGTTTATGAAAGACACAAATGTTAGTTCCAAGCAGTGTTGTTGTTCTACAACTGTAAGGGCCATAAACACACCCAATATCGGACCCCAAATGGCTATTGTGTCACACTACTGTAGTATTCTATGTGAAGATGAGCTCGGATTTAAAGCTTCAGAGCTCTCACCTTTAAGATTATCGTGCCACGCAATGCTCAACAATCGAAGGTGTTGAGACCCCCGCACGACGGATATGATTCCGTACGCCATGCAGGCTAATCTTGATAGATAGATTGAAAATTGATAGTTGCAACATAAGTGTGTAATTTTTTCAATGATGAGTTGAAGGTTTCAGTTGAATATTTTCTTTGCACTGACTCAACATATATAGTTCACAGATCCCTCTTTGAACGAAATTTTATCAGAGTGGAAAAAAAAAAGTAATAGTAGAACAAGAGGATATACATCTTGTGTACCAACTGATTAATATGACTGCCGTTGATTTCGATACCCCCACAGCTCTTAATACTGTCAATAACAGTTACGTTGATCTCAAACAATTACATAAAAAAGACGAGATCTTACATCACGATGTGTATAAATATTATCTGAATCTTTATGAGGAACATTTGGAGGATCACAAGGGTAATCCTTTACTAAAAGAAGTTAACGATTCGATTCGGGCTGTACTCACTAAAGAAACTTTGGCTGGTCCTCATAGAATTTCATTCCGTAGCCCTTCATCATATATAATTGACCCGAAATACTTAGATCATGAAAATAAGTTATCTGATGAATGTTATGGAACTTCAGGTTGTGGTAAAAACTCTTCTTTCACCTTTTTTCACTTAGGTAAAGAGCTCTCAGGACATGATGAAATCGTTCATGGTGGGTTTTTGGCAACCATTTTAGATGAACTTTCATGTATGTTGGCATTCCAAAACCTTCCTTCTAAAAAAGGTGTTACTGCTAATTTGAATATCAGTTATAAGAAACCTTGTTATGTTGATTCTCATATATTAGTTCGTTGTGATGTATCTAAGAAATCTGGTAGAAAATGCTGGATCAAAGGTTCAGTTTATCAAGTTAATTTGATGGGGAAGTTTGATCCAGAAGCAGTAGAAACTAAAGAAAATTTACTCACAGAGAGTGAATGCTTGGTGATTGAACCAAGATGGGTCAGTGAACTTACTAAGCCATAACTGGGGTAGACTTGTTGTTTGTAGCAGCTATTCGAATCAAAATTGGTGAGACCAAAGCAACTTATTATGCCAACTATTCCAAACTATCCCAAACTATCTCAAACTGTCCCAAACTATCCCAGACTATTTATATTTCATCTATTTATATTATTTATTAATTCTACATTATTTATTGCAATCCTGATTAATCTCACCTTATTTGTTGCTTTTATTGTGTTGTAGTAACTCATTTATTAATCTATCAGTCTATTAATTTGTCAGAAGTTTAGTTGAAAATCTCTCAATGACAGTTTTGAATGCGAACTCATAAAGAATCTGTTCCCTTGATCTTGCTCTGTCCAATTTCCATCTTTGCACTTTTTGCCCCAAATTGAATCGCTCTCTTCAATTCATCTTTTACCCAAGAGAGTCCAAGTGATTCGGCAAATTCTCGAAGTATCCATTTCCTTATAGGTTTCATCTTTGTTATGGTAACTCCTTTCCTATTAGTAAAGTTCTCCCAATTGTATTTAAACTTCAAGTCTAGTTCAACTTCTGAAACCACAAAGTTGATCACCAGCTCATCTAAAAATGGATACCTCAACTCTTTCCCCCACAGCGAAATGACTCGATCATCTCTTCCTAAATTTCTCTCGTAAATAACCTTTATATCATTAAACAATTCCTGTGCTAAAATCTTATTAGCTTCATTTAAAGCTAATCGATCACCAGAAGGCTTAATGTTGTTAAATGCTCGTTCATGTCTCAGATATCCAGCAAACAATTCATCAGCTCCTAATCCTGAAAGTAACACTTTTGCCTTCGAGTCAACATTGGACTCTTCTTCAATTCTATCTTGGTGTAAACTTAATTTAGTACCGTTGGTAGCTCGACTAGCAAAATAGAAAGCAATAGCGATAGATAAATCCATTTCTGTAAAACAAGGATACATTAACCGCTCAACCCTTCGTTTATGACGCAACCATTCTCCATAACTTACGTCGATTTCAATCAAATTGAATTCTAATCTATGGCTATTGAATTTAGACGCTAACTCATACCACGACTTCTTGGCTAGCTTTCTATCTGGAGAACCAGATGCCGAAACTTGTGTTCTCGGATTATCGAATCCAACTGTCAACAAGTCTACGATTGTATGACTATTGGTAGTGCTGTTGTTAATTATATGACCAATGACACCAGCTATTACGGTACAATCTAACCCTCCCGAAAATAGAATCCCAATATGTTTTCGAGAAGTATCTTCGTCTAAAGGATGAATAGTATCAATTCTAACTTTACATGCTTCGAAAAAGATATCATGAAACCTATCAAGTCTTTCATTGATCTCCGATCCAGAATAAGTTCCTAATATGTTTCTATTGATATTAACCACGGGTCTTTTGATATTGGTTGTTTCAATGGTATTGAGTTTCAAGTCAAAGATATTGATTTGTTCTGCTTTGCATTCAATGATGTCCGCAGAATTTTTATTTGCAACCGAACCAATCAATATATCAACTGTTTTGCCATCTTGTTCGATAGTGGAATAAACTAACGACCTTTTCCCTACAAAATCTCGGCCGAAGTACACTTTCTGGCATGCTTTATCGATTATAATGTAAGCAAATTCTCCATCCAATTCATTGATGGTATTTATTATCGATTCATGTCTACCTTGATGTTCCAACTTCTGAACCAATGTTTCGATAATGAACTCTGTGTCATTTGCAGTTAAACATTCCTTATTATATAGTTCGCCATTAAATTGAAGGCACAATTGGTGTTTTTCATCTGTAATTGGTTGTTTATAGAAAGGTTGTCTTAATGACAATACCGATGAGAACTGTTCGATCACTTTATCTCCCAATGCGTACTTATCATACAGAATAAAGTCCGGTCCTCTGCCTGCAATCGTTGAGATTAAACTCTCAATATAAATTGAACTGTGTAGAGAACTGATGTCTTGTGCAAGATGTGCTTGTCTGAACTCATCATCATCATCGTGCTTTGATGCATCTTGTGCCACCAAAGATTGAATTTCCAACTCAATTTGCGCCCTTTTTGCTCTAACTTCTGATCCATGTTCTGGTGACTTACTAATCGAGTTCTTGACCAGATTTAATTGTTCATGTAATATTCTTAACTTTCCAAGGTTCTTCATCTTCTTCTCGTCGTTATCAGTTAATTGTAAAGTCTCTAAAAGATCCTTATTGATAAGATCTTGAATGAACTCTGAATCATTCGACTCCCAATGTTCCAGCTTTGTTGGAAGACCGGCTTCATCTGGACTTGATCCAGGATTGTATATGCGACATAGTATACCACACATTACAATAGAGGACAGAGGATCTTAATTGAGATGACGAGATGTAAGAGAGAAGCGTACCCTTGCTTTCATTTATTGAACTTGAGATGTCAACCAGTGGAGCTCATCTCATTCGCATGGTGAGGTGCGAAATTGCAGCTCACTCCAAACATGTAAGTTACGCTATGAAAGCTGAAAAAGAGTATCTGAGAGGATGAACTTCTGGTCATAAACTTAAGCCAGTGGGGGATAAATAAATTTCTTTCTTCATTGATATTCATCTTCATGAGTTCGTATATATTGAATTTTTTTTGTTATACATATGTAAATATTTATAAGAGAATGGGTATAATGGGTATGAGTGTTAAATGTGAGTTGAATTAGATAAATCCTATTCTAATGTTATCAATCCTTTTCCAACTTTTCTCAAGTAACTAACTAGTTCTTTTTCTTGGTATAATTCAATTATTTGGTCGTAATTTCCAACTGGCATTCCTCCTATAAAGATAGCAGGAATGGTGTCAATTGTTTGTCTAATTTTAAATATTCCATCGCTGTGGATTTGACGAGTTTTCAAGTATTCAATTATTTCTTCATAATGTGGATGTTTAATTAAATTTACAATTGTTGGTTGTGGAGTGATTGATAAACCTTGAACAATATTTGAAAACAATTTTTCCTTTTCCTTTGACAAGGAAGACGAATGTTTTGGATCTTGATTTATTAGAATTGTCATCTTCGAAACTGATAATATCTCTTTTAAATCTCTTTGAGGATCTATTGCAAGTTCAACTTCTTCTTCTTCTTCTTCAGGTATTGTTGGTACATCATTATCTTGTGCTTCAAGAGTAACCGATGGTGCAATATCTTCGATAGAAGTACGAGTATACTTTAAAATATTATAATGATCATAAAGCTTTGGTTTTTCATTTCTCATCTTACTCTTTGCAAAATCATGAGCTTCAAGAGCAATATCTTTGAGAGATAAAGAATCTTGATTGTCAGTGTTCCAAAATTTGTAAAATTTTTTGAAGAATAAACTTTCAGAAATATCTGCTGGCAAGTCTCCACTTTGAGAAGATTTAATCAGTTTAACATCCAGAGCTAAAACTTTACTAAGAAGTTCGTCATGGCTCGTCTGAAACTGCTTTATGGAGGAAACTTCTTCGATAGATCTAGACCATAAAGGAGAAAATAATGATATAAAGACACCAGCAATCAATAAAGAAGTAAACACAATTAAAAGAATTATAGCCACCCCAATTTTTCTACCAGTTTTCTCTATTTCATTGGAATTACCTGACTTTTCTATATCGGAGTTGAACTGAATAACTTTCTTTTCTTCTTCTATGGGGAAATAAAACGAAGCGGAACCAGATTTAGAAGGTGTTCTTCTTTGAGCTCTAGACATCTTCTCTTTTTTGAATCTGAATTTTTTAAGAGTTAAAGGATAATAGAATGATCAATATCAATATCCCGTAAATTCGAATGTCTCTAATATTCAAGATGAATATCTTTTGAAACTTGTTCCTTCTTTGTGCTGTCCTCTCCTAACAGCAAATTACAATGAAAGAATGCTGAACAAACAAAAGAAAACCAAATTAAGTGCAAGATCTAACACGGTAACTTCAATTATTTGATGATAATATGAAGAAATAGAAAAAAAAAAACAATAATCAAGAAACAAAGTTTTCAATATGTTTGTTGTTTCCCACAAATAAGGAGAAATATTGGTATGGCCTCTTGAAGGTAAATGAACGTGGAAGGAACTGCTAACTAGTACGCGATCACAAAAACAAAAAACAGCTTTGTATGTGGAAGGATGTACTTTGTATGTGGAAGGATGTAACAAGACTAAAAACAAACCTTTTGCACTCTAATGAAATTGAAATCCAAATAGCTGAAGAAGAAGAATAACAAAAATAAATAAATGACTTGGTGGTCAAAGAAAATATATCTTATGTGCAACCTTGAAAGATATTCTAGAACCAGTTTGGGTTTGTGGCAGAGCAGGCATATGCGGTATATACGAATTAGGCGATAGATTGGGAAAGGGTGGTTGTACAATTGATCGCAAGACCGCAATGATTCGTATAACCTAAAAGAGAAATAGTTGAAAAAAAAAGTGAGACAGCAAAGATCAAACATTGCTGGGAAGAGGAAAAAGTTGAAGGGATAGATTATCAGCAACTGAAAATGAAAAATGATTAACAACATGACTAGTTTAAATGGAAGAGCTTCTTTTTTTTTGTTTTTCCTTTTCATATTACCTTCTAGCTTTCTGGTGAACTTAAAGTATCAGGAGATGGAATCTGGCAATGGGAAGATATTCCCCATTTTTGGAATAGCCGAATATGAAAAGTATAGTTAGACTCTTCTGGGAAGTTCTCGTATTTCTGCATAGGTATACCCTAAAAGGTTCACCCTCCTCATAATACGAGGCCGATTGTATTTCTGGGGACCGCGACTTGGCCCAATAGCGTACAAAATCATGATGCGAGTACGCGAGATGATGGTGATATGGGCCCTAACCCCAGTAAATATGCCCCAGATTATTGCATTAGACATGTCCATGAACAATGGATGAATGACCGTCCGATGCGGAATTACGAACATTTCACTACATAAGAGATTTATTTTTGGGCTGCTATGGTGTTATTATGATTCTGATGTTGATTACATTGCAGAACAATATTGACATGTTTGATTTCTGCATTGTTGATGAGATTGAACGATATTGTTGTTGATGTTCTTGAAGTTCTTGATGTTTTTGATGTTCTTGAACGTGTTTCTTGCAACTTGAAACGCTTGTTTTGTATATCTTAAGTACGCTCTCGAACAGTGAGAGATTTTACTTGGTGGGGCGCCGGGACCATCTGCTCAAGCTTGCCCATCGAAGAGTGTGTCACTAGGCAAGTAGTGACTCCGCTCACTGATATTTATTTACTTTAATTTCGTCGCGCTCAAGAAATATTTGCTCAGTGAGGTGCGCGACTTGCCATAAACAGTCTTAGGAATGCAGCCTGAGGAGCGTGAGGTTAGACTGGGACTGATGATCTGGGACTGATGAACTAGTCAGTTAGTTCTAGTGGAGTGTTAGTTCAGATAATCGTTGATTCTGCTTGTAGTGTGTTCTGCACGTTCAGTTCTTCCTGCTTCTCAATGATTTAAGTCAGTTACTTGTAGGCTCCATTATTCCACTCACTTCTAGCTGTTGCCAGTGTCTGTAGAGTAACGAGGCTAGCACGTTCAGTGCAATCGCTTGTTTTTATAATTCACTCTCAGTCTCAGTCTCAGTCTCAGTCTCACTCTCACTCTCACTCTCACTCTCACTCTCACTCTCACTCTCACTCTCACTCTCACTCTCACTCTCACTCTCACTCTCACTCACTCTCACACTCACTCATGTTCCCCACTACACACACCCCATCCATCCTCCAACCTGTGGCTCTCTCCTATCATTATGACTAACTGAGCACACCTCTCGCTTACAAAACTCAGTTCCCACTGACCCCCAGACCTAGATTTGATCGATTCTTTAGTTCAAGTATCGTTGGTAAATCAACCTGTGCAATAAACTTTTCTTGATATCCTCACATCCATTCTTGCTCTCATGACTTCAGTATTAAAAGCTCCCTTGAACAAATCACTTAAGATAGCCCTTATTCAAATTAAGGCTGGTTATGATAAGTCAGCAAACTTAGTTAAAGTTACTCAGTTCATCGATAAAGCAATTGAAACTTCAACCGTTGGCAAAATTGATCTTATCGTTCTTCCAGAATGTTTCAATTCTCCTTATGCCGTAGATCAATTTAGAAATTACGCTGAGCTTATCCCAACTGGAGAAACAACTCAATTGTTATCGAATTTAGCTAAAAAGCATCATATCTTCATCGTTGGTGGTTCAATTCCAGAGTTGGATCCAAGTCAAGAAAATAAGATTTTCAATACTTCAATTACTTTCAATCCATTGGGAGAAATTATAGCCAAACATAGAAAGGCACATTTGTTTGATATTGATATCCCAAATGGGATCAAATTCCAAGAGCTGGTTACTCTTAGTGCTGGAGAAAAGGCAACTGTTTTCAAGTTGGGTGAATTTGGCAATGTAGGATTAGGTATTTGCTATGATATTAGATTCCCAGAATTAGCTTCAATTGCTTCAAGATTTCCTTATAATTCATTTGCAATGATTTATCCTGGTGCTTTCAATACCACCACTGGTCCTTTACATTGGCATTTACTTGCAAGAACTAGAGCAGTTGATAATGAATTATTTACAGTTTTATGTAGTCCAGCAAGAGATGTTGGTGGTAGTGGTTATCAAGCTTATGGACATTCGTTGGTTTCTGATCCTTCAGGTCATATTATTGCTGAAGCAGGAGAAGGTGAGGAAATATTATTTGCCGAATTGGATAAAGATTTACTTCCAAAGGCTAGAGAAAGTATCCCAGTACATTATCAAAGAAGATTTGATATCTACGATGATGTTAGCAAGACAGCTAAAGTTCTGGATAAATAGAGACTTTAGAGACTTTTGGAGACTTCTAGAAAATGTCTATGAGTATAATTGTGAGATCAGGTTATTGATTGCCACCTTCAGTGAAGATAGAAGTGAGAAGGTAAGTTGTACCGTCAAGTATAAATTGAACAGCTATAAGTTCTATTTGCATATATTTCTATGGATGTAATCATGTAATCATGTTAGCTCCTGAGAGTGTGCTTGTTAACTCTTAGCTCCAAAGACATTCGTTCCTCCATTTTCAAAATATTCATCCTCTTCCTTTCTATCGATAAACTCGCTCAACACTTCTATAAACTCAGCAGGTTTTTCACTGATCACCCAATGTCCTGCCTTGATGTCTCTAACTTCAAAATCGGGAAAGAATTTCCCGATATCTGGAAGTACATCATCTGGAACATATGTTGAATCACTGCCTCTAATAAATAAAGCAGGACCCTTGGTCCATCTTGAAAAATTGGAATCATATGGCCAACTAGCTATATTCCCACTATCTATAGCCTTACCAATAGTTTCAAGAGGTATCCTTGATTGAATCGGCTCTTCCCTCTTACCTCTAATCACATTGGTTAATAAAAATTGCCTAATGGTTAGACTTGGCTCAACTTCTTTTAATTTCAAATCAACGTCTTTGATATTTGTGAATTTTCTTTGTTCAATGGCAATTCTTAATTGACGGATATATTTGGAAAAGACTGATCCTGACGAATTTCTTAAATCTACTGGAGCATTATCTACAGACACAATCATCCTTGGTAATTCTGGACGACGTATGGCAACTGCCATTATCGTTTTAGCACCCATTGAATGTCCAACTAAAATTGGCTTGCTGGCGAATTTTTGGCTTATAACGAATTGTTCAACATCTGCTGCCATTGAAGGATAATCTAATCTATCATTATGAGGAGATTGACCAAAATTACGTAAATCTATACAATAGACATTTCTGGTTAGTTGTTCAGCGAGTTGTCTGGCAACAGTTCGAGTATTTGATTTAGAACCAAACAATCCGTGCAATATAATAATTGGCGACTTAGTTTCGGAAACTGTAGATTCGCCACTGATAGGCGTATGCTTATCAAACCGTAATGGGACCGTTGGTATCGATAAACTTAAAGCATCTCCAAGATATGATGGTGTGTTCTGAGCAAGAGAAGTTGGAGTTCCGTCGTATTGAGTGGACAATGAACGGAAACTGAAGGATGTGGGTTTGAATAATTTCAACGGACGCAACAGAAACATCGAAGAATAAGAAATTAATATACAAGCAGTCACCAGGAGTTTGGTTTAAAGTATGCTTAGATTGTAAAGTGTAGAAGTTTCTTTGAACGGAATCGAGTTCTCTCTTGAGTGAAACATGATCAGAGAGTCTGCGAAGGTTTTCTGACAGCACACAGCGAGGTGCAGTGCAACCGCTGCAATTTCTCACTGATTTAGCGGCACTTTGTTGCCTAGAGCGCCAACTGGGCGAGAGAGAGAGAGAGAGAGAGAGAAAAGCTACACTCCGCCGAAGCACTGAACAACAACCTTTCAGTCGGCGGACCAAGAACCAACAACGTGTTCTACAAGGTTTGAAACAGCGACAGAAACCCAATTGAGAAAGTGAATGCTTCCAACGTACAACAAAGTGTGATGTATACACTCAACAGTCCCCACAACATATATCCTTCCTCTCCTCTCTACAACAAATATCTTTTCCTTTTCTCATTCAACTGTAACTAAATATTCACAGACCCTTTCTGATATCATACAAAATAAAAAACAGTTCTCCCAATGATTAACAAATTTCCATCTTTTCATTCTTCAATCTAAAAGTTTAACATAATTGGAAGGACAAATCCCCACTTGACCATTGGTCTTTCTGGCCTGCCACCATTTTCCATCTATATCATCCACTTCCAAAATTTCATCTTTAACAAACGATATTTCATTTATATCATCAGGATTAGCTTGATAACTGTACAACGCACGAGCTTTATACCTCAAAGTAATTCCAGGAATTTCACTATGAGAGTTATTATCATTAAAGATCGTTTGTCTATTCCCATTACCAGTATTATTATTATTAATAATTGAATCTCTTGGCTTATTAACATTAGAATTTGAAAAATTCTCTAAACCATTCAATTGTGATGAGGCCATATAAGAAGATTTATGGTTAAGATTATTAGAATTCGTTATTTGAGAATTTCTAATATTTGAATGACTGGCTGATGAAGTATCTGGTAATCTAACAGGAGAGATATATTTAAAATCTTCATCAACTCCTTCGGAACTACCATTAACACGACGCGAAGAAATTCTATTATCTGAAGATGGTAAATGTCCATGATTGTGGCTATGACTCTTAAGTGAAAATGAATCAATAAATTGATTCGTTGGAGATTCTGGATGTCCACCGAAATATAAAATCCAAATAAAGTTAAGCATTGATAGCATAATATTACCAGCAGCACAACATAAATTTGCTGATACAGTTGAATTATAAACAAACATATTAGTTGTGTTTGTTGAATAAAGGAAAGCAACCGATATTAATCCAACCAAAGTGAATTTATATAACTCAATAGTGTTATAAAGGTATAAGAAGAAAATAGCAATAGTTACTAAGATCTGATAAACTATACCCCACCAAGCGAATCTTGGGAAACTTTTCTGAGGAGAAGCAGCAGCTCCAGCTAATGCAATTATCCAAGCAATCATTCCAAATGATATTGTGGATATAGCGAAAGGATCACCCAAGAAATTCGATAGTTTTGCACCCATTTCAAAAGTTATGTGAGAGAGTGTGTTTGGCGGTAACGGGTAGTTGTTTTCCAAACGAAATTAAAAATCGTTATCGATCTCGATATTTAAGAGCTCTTGTTTAGATATCTCCAGAAACGATGTCTTGATATTTCAGGCACTGTTGCTTAGCAAGTCGCGCTTTATGATCAATTGGAATAGTTCCCTTTAGGTTGATGGATTGACTTATAGATGGCCTGAACTGCTAGAATATTCTCGAATTCTGGCACTATAATACAGTTGGCAATGAGTGCGGTCAAATGCTAATTTGGTTCCTTGGTTGGATTGTCACTTTGTCTTACTCGATGTCTATTTGAATCGAATTGCCAGGGGTTAACCAAAAAAAAATCTAAAATTTGGGAGCCAGAGAGTTGATCCCCAATCAGTAAGCTATCAAATGTATTTTTAAAGAAGTAAGACTTCTAATAGATCTGTACAGATGTCAGATATTATATCTTGTTGTTGATATTGAAGATAGTTAACTAGAATGCAAAAGAACAACAAACCTTTAATGTCTCAAAATGTTTGTAAAAAAAAAAAGGAACAAATTGAGTTGGCAATAGTTCCTGACACGAATTCAGAGAGTGCTGCATGTAATCGTAATCAGTTTTCAAAATGGTAGTGGGCACAACCAATCCAAAGAGAATTCGATCAGTTGCGTAAGTTGAAGTCTCGACTTATTCGCGAAATAGGCTCTGTTTGGTCTCTTTTGTGTTTGGTGGAAGACAGCTTTGGGGCAAATTTGGGCATAATTAGTGCGAGGGTGTGCGATTGCCTTGCTGCTGAAAGGAGAGATTAGCGAGAGAGAGAACTGTGAGCTCGGCGAGCACTGCGGGCACAGTGAGCACTGTGAGAGCCGTCGTGGAACAGAACTGCTATCTACACAACTCAACAACTGAACAACTGAAAAACACCTAATCTGTTCAGCATTGGTAATCTGGTACCAGTCAATGTTGAATCGTTAAATTTCCTTATCATCATTAGAATTACCTGGCCAATACTCCCGCTCTTTCCATCATCACGGGACTCCTGCACGGTCCCTCCTCTTTCCAAATGGTGTTTTCATTATTCCCTTCCTGATTTCTCGCTTCATATTATTTTTTCAGTGGCTGCGATTTCTTTGGCTGCTTTGATTCCCTTTGGAAAGATTCTTCTTTCACGATTGCCTCTGGCAAGTTTCGAATTCTTTTGTGAGCGCGTCGCGAATGAATCTAGAACCGGCGACGGCAGCTTGATGTTACAGAGAAGATGAATAGATGGAGTGTGGAGGAACAAAGATAATTAGCAAAATTAAATATTGTTTTTGGTATACTTACAACGTTTCTATCTTTGTAAGGAATTTCAAATCGTTGACTTTAAGAACAAGTAACAATAAGTTGCAGATTCCAATACTGCTCTGATCCAAAATGCTAATGAGCCCAGTGCATCATCGGAGGATTGAGCACAGCGGAGGTGCTCAAGGGGAAAAACGAAAAAACATCCGAAACTGCATATAGACAATATAGGTTTGTCCTCTTTCTATTTTCAAAGACGACTTCTTCGGATTTTTTCCTTATTGAGCGAGTTTCATTCAAGTATTCGTTACAATCAAACTAGAAGCATTTCAGATCTATGAAAAGTATAAATTGAATACAATAAACTTGGAGGAATTGGTCATCACATGGTTACTGGCCATCCTATCTTTCAAAATGTGTTGAAGAAATAGATTTCTTTGATCTACAAGGAATTCGAGAAAGACGGCGGACCATTGGTGCCAAAAAACAGTTTCGAATTTACACGCCAAGGACGGAACCGGAAGAACCTTCATTGGCGCCCCATTTCATCAAAATTGTGAATTACGATTAACTGTCACAGCGGATCTTATCGTTTCGGCATATCCTTCCCGCCAGTTCATCCACAGTTAGATCAAGTTTCACAAGAGATCTTGATGCTTTCCGTAGGAATCCTAGTGAAATGGCTCCAACTTAACGGTAACGAACGCACCCCAGATTATAATGCGCACTTAACTGCAAGAAAGTGCTACTTCACGCTACGCTTCAGCAACTGCTCGCAGTGAACCACAAGGTACCCGCTTAGTACCCTCAATTATTCGAATTTCCATCAAGGAACGGCTCTTCATAGAAATCTCCATGAAATGACCCTAACGGAGCGGCAGTGAACCACATGATGGTGAATGAATTTGAGACATGGACCGCTCACGATTATTGGTGGGAGTATATTTATCAGGAGCTAACGGTTATCCGCTCTCGTGCCCTAACAGAGCCGCCGAGCCACACTTTTTCTAGTAAATTTGGTTGCGGAACGACTCCGTAACTAGAGGAATTAGTGTGCCGCAGATTTTTTCCGTTTGAGCGAACTTTCTTGCATTAACCCTTCCTTATTCCATAGCACACCTCAAACCCAATGGTCATCAATATTTTGTCAATAATTTGAGCATATTTGTCTCCTCAAGATGGCTCTTTCTCATAAGAAACTGTTCCCAGTTGTGGATATCATGTTTACAAATGATCGGCAAACATTATGATTATATTGCAAGAATCTTTTAAACATCAGTTCTCAACTTGCTGCAAAGTCTAAATCAGGCACAAAGTGGTCAGAATATTGCACCCAAAAACTAAAAAAAGTGAAATTCATGTAAAAGGCAACCAATCACATCATTTGTATTCAGTCAGTCATGTATCGGGTTAATTTCTGGTAAACAGGTCCCGAATTGGTTACAATTTGAACCCAGATGACGGTACTACAACAGCGATGGCTCCGGAAATCTCCTTCGAAGCGTCATCAAAAAAAAAACACCCACACCTGTGCAGGTGGTACTGCCATTACAAATCAAAGAAAAGTTGCACTTCGATGTAGAGTATATGCAGAATTCATAGTCCAAATACCGTTTATTGTACATTGCACAAATTAGGGAGATTCGCGGGACAGGCCCATCGATGAGTTCAATTTGAGTATTATAAGCTACTTCTTCATTGCACAAGAGGATACTCTAAAGTAAGACACTTATTAGAGATAAAAACAAAATCGAAAAGCTATGCCATTTTGAATTATAATCGTATGTTAACGGGTATTTCGACGGTAAATTAAGGGCAAATTTCCGGTAAAATATCGATAAAATTTTTGCAATAAGGGCTCCCGAGATGTCTCTAAGTGAAATTTAGTTGCTCATTCCCAAATTTGATCACTTCCGTGAGACTTCAACTCTTGATTGGTCGAAAGCCGCACATGACTGTGAGCATGCTGCATTGTCACAGATTAGATTGCAACCTTGCCCTCTACACAAACACAAATCTCTTTAGGAACCCTTGTGGATCAAAGACAAAAAATGGAGTATTTAAGCAAATGAATTTTACTCTTTTAATTGATATTAATAAGAAATTTGACACCATAATAGTGTGCAAAAGTTCTCTTTTACATACATTCTCATTTATTAGTACTCTACTTTTATTCTCTTAATGTTGACTACTTCTCTTAAAGGTTCGGTGTTATATCTTCCCAGAACAATCTCTTTTACTTTAACTCAAAGAGCTTATAGTTCATTGGGAATCGGTACTAAAGTTATTAAAGATTCAGATGTTGCTAAACATGATGATAAAGAATTTATTACTCATCCAATCTTCCCACATCCTGTATTTACTACTGAAGAATGTGAAAAGATTAAATTTGAACATCGTCCTACAAAGACTTTTGGAGATCTAATGGCTTATAAAGGAATTCAATTCGTGAGAGGAACTTTTGATTTAGTAACTGGATACAAGAAAGCTCATACACCTCAAGAAATTGAAGATGGTTTTAAAGGTACAAGATATGAAATGACCCCTGCTAAATGGTTAACTAGATGTATTTTCCTTGAAAGTATTGCTGGAGTTCCTGGTATGGTTGCAGCATTTGTTCGTCATTTACATTCTTTAAGATTACTTCAAAGAGATAAAGCATGGATTGAAACATTATTAGATGAAGCTTATAATGAAAGAATGCATTTATTAACGTTCATCAAACTTGGACAACCTTCTTGGTTTACTAGGATTATTATTTATGCTGGACAAGGAGTCTTTTGCAATCTTTTCTTTTTATTTTATCTTGTAAATCCAAGATATTGTCATAGATTTGTTGGTTATTTAGAAGAAGAGGCGGTTTCTACTTATAGTCATTTCATTGAACAATTAGATCAAGGTAAATTACCAGAATTTGATCATACAAAGATTCCAACTATTGCAGTTCAATATTGGCCACAGTTGAACGAAAATTCTACAATTAGAGATTTGGTATTGAGAATAAGAGCAGATGAAGCAAAGCATCGTGAAGTTAATCATACTTTTGCAAATTTGCAACAAAAAGTCGATAGAAATCCTTTTGCATTACAAGTTGATTCAGATAAACCTCAACCGGATTATGGTTTAGAATCTACCAGAGCAGTTGGATGGGAAAGACAAGATTTAATTCTTAAGTCTAATCAACAGACTGAACTGAAACCATCAAAATAGTTATATTTATTAATCATGATTAGCTGGTTCTTTTGGCCTCTTTCTTGCTCTGATTAAAGGGCAATTTCGCTATGAACTTGAAGGGCTTTTGCTATTTCTGTTATGCCCTTGGTGCGTAAATTTTTTTTTTTAACGAGACAACACGCGAAATTGAGAAATGTTTAGGGCACTTCTGACGGTAAAAAGTTGGTGGATGGTAGCGAATAAGAAATAGCGAATCACACATAACGAATAACGAGACACGAACAGCAGCAACGAATAACCTCTGCCTCCAACTCCCATAGATCAAGGCTCTACGAAACGAAAATAAATAAAAAGAAAAATATATTATAATGGGAGGTGAGTTACTACGACTTACAACTCACGACATGTACATAGTTAGTCTTATCATTCGTTAATCAGTTGTTAATGTATTTATTATACAACGTGTAGCGTAAGATTGAAAAGGGCAGGGAAAGACTTGAGGGTGTAGCGTAAGATTGGATGAAGCACGAAACGATTGGATGGTGAGGTGCAAGACGTGACCCCGTAGCGGCTCAACCTTGTAGCAGCTTGACCGTGAACAGTACCAACGATACATTTCCTTTCCGTAGGGAAACATGAATCATATTTTCGCCAGCTCCTCTCTCCCTCTAGTGGGTTGCACCCAAGAAAATAGTCGCACTTAAGCAAACCACCATCACAATCACTCCCCATATAGCCAATGCAAGACCTCCATATTTGCAAAACTTCTCCTTTACAGTTAATTGATCACTTCCATCAAGGGGATGAATTAATAGGTAACCGAAAAGTCCTGGTAAAATAAAAGAAATAGAAGTTGAACCAGTGGATCCAACAAAGGCCAAAACATGTTCCAATGATGATACCGTCACTGCAACCAAATATGAGAAAGTCAATATGGTGGTGGTGATTATATAAAATTTCTTTGAGTTTAAAGGTACAATGATTGGACTATGACCATCAGTATCTTGAGCTCCTTCAACTGGAGTTGTGGAAATAAAAGATTCATCAACATCAGCATCAATTCCAGGATTTGAAAATGATTCAATATCTTCAGCTAAAGATTGAGATTCACTTAAAAGTTCATTTTGGGAGTTGATGGCTCTTAATTTGGGACTATTTTGCTTAGAAACTCCATGGGTGATATAATATAATACATGATTAACTGAACCTCTACAAGGATGACATTGTAAAGGAAATGATAAACTTACCATTATAACAATTGATAATCTTCCAATGAGTGACAGGATCGAATTTTTAGGGTACATGGTGATGATATTACCATTAACTGAGTTACCAAAAGTTAAATAACCAATGATACCAACAACCAAATAACAAATACAAGCAGTTGAAATTGAATTTCTAATGATTAAATTAGATTGTCTCATTTTAGAACCTGCTTCACCTTGTGCCATTCTTGGTTTCAATTCATTTATAATTGCAAACATATTTTGATGACAAGTATAAGCAAATACAAATATAGGGAAAGAAGATAAAGTAGATTTGAATGAAATAGGACCGAACCAATCAATGGTTTTATTTTCAACCGGAATATCATTCATTGCAAAATGAATAATCACCAAACAAATCAAATAAACCACAGAAAACAACGCAATGATCGATGTGTATCTTAAAGAGTCAAGCTTCTTCAAATAAGATAAAGGAATCACAATGGTGATCATAAACAAAGTGATCCAGAAATTTCTATGCATCAAAATACTAACTTCTTCCACATTTAATGATTCCATAATCTTGGGCATCAAATCTCCAATCACCACCAAATAACTGATACCAACACCAAAGCACTTGATGGCAATTGCTGAATCAAAAATGATCGAAAGTTGAGGGTAAGTCAATTGAGCCAAACTGAAATATGATACTGCATCTGTCTGAGAAGTGTATTTGGCAACTTTACTTTGAAGATATAAACCCATTGACGAAGTTAAAGAAGACCATATAATAAGTATACACCCAAAGAGCAACCCATTACTTTTCAAACCATAGGGCATCGCTAGGATCCCAGCCCCTATTATAGTGTTTAGCAAATTTATGGTACCTGACTTTACTGTAGCGGCTTTACCCATTTTATGGTTATTTTATGGTTACTATGTGGTTATTTTGTGTGTAATTAACGGCGTTTGTATCTGTCTAAGCACCAGGTAAAAGAAATGAAACTTGGACAAGATTCTGAGAAAGAGATTGGTAATTTCCACTGAATTGTTGTTCTAGACTGCTTTTTAAAAATTGATTCAGGGTTTAAAACACTTAGCGATAGAAATTGTATTTGGGAAGGTCTTTAACTGCTTTGTAAACCCATCGACAGTATGAGAAAATGGTTTATTATCTGACAGATACAATTCCAGTCAATTCAACTTTTGGGATTCTCAATTTCGATTTTTGGTGATGAAAGTTGCTGTATGGGATGTCACGTGACAACAGCAATAGAGAGGCTGTCAACTTTTGCTGTAGACTACATCGACTACATGGACTACATCGTAATATTGTAACAGTAATAATGTATTGTAAAGAGGTTCTGGTAATTTGAAACGCTGTGTGACTCAGACGGCTACAAAAAAAGAGCCAATTGGGGTAGGTCCACGAGTCCCCGAGTCCAATCCACTTGAGATCTCTATAGGATCCATCTGAAAAATGTATTCAACATTGAACCCACCTCTGCCCCTTGAATTCCAGTAACCAGCTCAATACCATACTTTTCATCAAATAACACAATACAAGAGAGCCAGAAGCTCCACAAAAAAAAAATCTTAATAATTCAATACAATACAACCTATGTCATACCATAGATAGATACACTCTTATGTTCCCTAATAGATGTGCAAATATATTACACTCAGGTTAATATAGGTACCACAGTACCTCATTTTCAAACAACTTCATATCTCATAGGAAGACAGAAACTTATTCAACAACTAAAAAAAACATTTCCAATGTCAACATCTAAAGAAGAATCCATCCTAAAATAAAAGCAAGAATAACAAGAATAATAGCAAATGGAAATGAAAATCCACTAACTTGAGTATCTTGAGCGGAAGAAGAAGAAGAAGAAGAAGAAGAAGAAGAAGAAGAAGATTTATTAGTAGTTGAGGTGGTACTACCAGCAGAGGTAGTAGTAATCACGTCAGGATTTGTCGATTTTTCATTGGAATCTAATTTTTCTGATAAATTATTGATTTGGGATGTAGATTCGTCCAATTCTTTCTTTAAATCTGAAGTTGGAGTAGAACTTGATTTGATAGGAGTATTTGAATTTGATAATGGGTTGGCTAAAGTTTCTGATTTCTGTTGTTTAGGTCCCAAGATATAGTTTACTCTTAATTTCTTCGACACGATTTGATCTTTATAGCTTGCTTCTAAACTGCTCCAATGTTCAGAAACTTTGGTAGCGTCAGATAAGTCAGGACAAGGTAAAGAAACAAGAAGGAATTTATCTTTACATTTATAGTCTGCTGGTAAAGGTTGAGAAAACCCTTGAAGGATAATTGAAACTTTCACCGTAGCACCTGGTTCAATGATACTGGCATTAGGACGTACACAATATAATTTTGGTGCAGTTGTCTTAACTTTATAAGCAAGAGGAGTGCTTGATTTGTTTGTCAACGAAAGATATTCAGTAGTTGGCTGAGTAAAAGAGCCTAGAATAGGAGTTAGTAAAAAAAAAAGTTGGAAGAAAGAGAACAAGGGAAAGAATTGGGTAACAAACAGGAAGTCAACACCATTTAAACACGAAACAAGTACTCAATGTATCGAACAGTGCCAGCATGAGTATATTACAACTTCAAGTGTATGGTATCGAGATTTTTTGGCACCAGATCGAACGGATTCAATGTCTCGCCCTCGCACCACCCCCTGCAAATCTCTCCCTATACTCATACAGCAACGAGAGGTCACCATCCAATAATCACAACCAAGATTTGACTTTATCGACTCCAAAATTGCATCCATTGCTGGTCAATATCGTAGATTCGTTCGATTTATATTGTTCTTATCTGGAAACTCCTCCAATATTCATATAATTAATCCATAATTCACTGATCAATCACTGGAAAATATTCCAACTCGGTTACAAATCAAAGAAAAACAAAAAGAACAACGAGTACAAATTCATCAATTGAAAGTCAATCAATCGATGGATGAATGCACAACTGGCAATTGATCGGTACTTTCTACATTCATATATACATACCTGAGAACTCCAATACGCTAGGTGAGATTTCCATGTTGATTAATTGTTGGAATATTAATGCCTTAAGGATGGGTATTATCAGATAAAGTGAGCTGAAGTTTTGGAGATTTCAAAGTGCTTCGTAGAGTGGTGCGCGCACTACCTATGGTAAGGCTTGTTTTGCTGCGGTGGTGTTGCTTGATGGGAGAAAATAAGAGACTGTGAGGTGGTAGTGGGCAGGAGAATGTTTGAGGCTTGTGGCGGCTGGGACTATTTGAGGACCGTTATTGTTGGTAAACGAGGCAGGGGTTGGAGAGAGAGAGGGAGGGAGAGAGAGAGAGAGAGAGAGAGAGAGAGAGAGAGAGAGAGAAGAAAATGAACAATCACAAGACAATTATGACAATTGGTACAATCTTGGTAATTGTTTGTAGGGGATTGCGATGATAATCATGTGAGTTAATTCACTGGTACCACCAGATGGCAGGTGGGGGATTGGTAGAGTTGTTTCTCAAGCACTGTAGCTCTTCTACGTGTTAAGCCCATTCTTTGTCGCTACACGAGGTGCAGTTTTTTTTTTTTTTCTTGAAAGGTTGCAACTACAAGCAACATGCTCTAAGAGTAGAGGGTAGGGTAAGTGAGGGTTGAGTGAGAATGATTATGGTTAGATGATATAGCGTTAGTGCGGGTGTGTGGTTGACACTAAGAGAGAGTGTGAGAGGGAGTGAGGGAAGGGAG
>JAKTYG010000207.1:0-20210 GCA_030564725.1 Chernovozyma sophiae-reginae
GGCCATTTCATGGAGACTCCTGCGGAGAGCTGTTCCCTACGGGAAACCCAACCCCTTAGAGAGAGTTCGAGCGAAGCGAGCCAGGCTCCACGCAGTGGCTCTCCGCGAGTAGCGGCCAGCTGAGCGTCAGGACTCGCCTAAACTCAGAAGGCTAGGGGAAGATCTCGCACCATCTCCCAGATTCGATGTCTACCACTTTCGCTCTCCTCGTCGAATCTGCCTAGTCCTTCACACTCAATGAACACTCGAATACATTAACAACCAATTTAGATTGGTCAACAAGAATTTGCAACTAGTGGTCCATTCGTTGTTGGAGGTCACCCTTATACTCTTCCCACCAATCATGTCCTTCTTCGAAGATATCGGATAAGGTAAATTCAATTCTGGGTCAATTGATGCCAACTTGATCTCAAATTGACTCACTATGTCCAATAATGCAATCATAGATAAGTCAAGTTTATTATAATTGAAAAGTTTCCCTAATGAAAACTCATTGGATGTATGTAATTCAAGAATGATTTTGGTTTTATGTTCAACATTTTCATTGGTAACAACTTTGGATATTTTGATGATATGAGATTGGGATCCTATAGGAATTAACTTATAATTGTCAAGTTTCAATTGAAATCTCTTGATTAAGAAGTTCATTAATAACACAATCTGTCCCAACGCAGCATTATTTTCTGTCCAAGGGATTTTATATCCTAATCTGAATTCATTAATCTTCCCATACTTATCCCTTTCATCAAATGTTATGTTGAAAATACTCTTATAAATATTAAAATTCCGAAGATTATCTAAATTGTTTAAGAACTGTTCATATGAAGCCTTCAATTTTTCAAATTCATTAAATTTATTATAAAGTGCAAGGTTGGATCTATTCTTCAGTTCTAAAATATTCTCCAATTCTATCTTTATTAAATCATTATACTCCTTCTCTAAAGTTAACAATTTCACATCCAAATCTTTCTTAACTTGCTCAAGTGACCTTAAATTGGTTAATTTTTCTGTTTCTAAATCTTTCAATTTCTTATATTCTATAATCGATTCAGACAATTTAGAATTCAATTCAACTTCATTAAACGAATTCTCTTGACTCTTCAATTTCCTTAAAAACCCCAAATATTGGTCCTTTTCTTTCAAATTTTGATCGAACTTCAATTTATAATTCTCAATTATCAATTCAGAACAATCAATACATAATGGATGGTCTATGTCTTGATTTAAAGATAGGGTTTTGAAGATATTCTTAAGAGTATGTATTCTCTGAGAGATCGTTTTAGGGGCCCTTGAGCGGATATTATCATTCTGATGTCGATGGTGAGCTTCATTGATTGCTGCTGTATCATTCAAATCAAATTTTAGATCAGAACTCTTCTTCTCTGGGTAATTATTGGTATTAGTTTCTTGCTTTGCCACCACCTCTGGAGCTCCATGTTCATTATTTGACTTTCTTCGTGACTTTTCTTTAGGTTCTAATGTCGTCACATCATCTCCATTGGTCATTATTCTTGCTTGCAGTCGTTCTACATCCTCATTTTCAACCACTATAGTACCACTATGGCTCTTATCGGAGGTCAATATCACAAATGAATGCGAGTTACTGTGGGTCTCAATGACTTCTTCATCTCTTCCATCATCTTCTTCCTCGTCATCCTCGTCATCTTCTTCACTTGCGATCTCCTTGGTCAAGTCCCTATCATAAATGGGCTTCCCAAGCTTTTCACTTACTTCGTTATACAATTTGAGTCGATCTGGAGGAACATATTCTACAGGATCCAACCTCTCAGCCAATGCTTTATCTTCAGCTTTTATCTTTCCAATCAATAGTTTCTGTTGAGCATTACTTAATCCAACTAACGAAGCATCAATTCTTAACAATTTGTCACACTTCTGGCATCTTAATCCGTGATCTGGCATTGCCCTTTACTGTTTTGGTTGAGATTAAGAAGTCTATAGCTTGCCCCTCTTGTTGCATTAGCTGGTGTGGCCTTGAGTAGATTGAGAGCGACTGCATGTAGTTCGTTTAGATAACGGGTCTTTCACAGTTATCTCTGACCAACACTCCATTAACGGATCCAAATTGCTGGCAATTTTAAATAATTTTTGGAATCCAACTTTCAGGAGCTACTCCCCGATTGACAAAGTCTAGTTATGATAAGAGCAAAAATTGTTATTTAATACGTGGTGGTTATTCAATAACCTTACAAATGGGGTCTCCATTACAGACTACAGCGTTTTTCTTTCATCAAAGTTCAAAATAAGCTGGTCTCGTATAGTGGTTAGTACAGTTCGTTGTGGCCGAACAAACCCAGGTTCGATTCCTGGGACCAGCAAATATTTTTTTTTTTTTTTCGCGGGCTGGAATTTTGAATCTAGGGACAGGAGCAGAAACTTGGAGGCTGAAGTTGAGAGTATCCAACCAACAATATTTATAGATGATAAGATTATTGGGTTTTTTATAAGTTAACTGAAATCCTTGAGTTGTTTTTTTACTATTTTTGAAAGATAATAAGTAGAATATAGTGAAGTAGAATATAGTGAAGTAATATATAGTGAAGTATAAGTATATTGAACCCGTTCTGTTGGATCTCCATCTCATAATTTTTCACAGTTTTCCCAAATAGGCTGCGAATATTATATGAACTTAACATCTCTAGAGACTATCTATTATACACCAACTGCAAAGTAAACAGAGAGATTTCTCAAAATTGAAATGTTAATATTGTATCAATATCAGATATCACTCTTGTAGTGAGCCGATCATATTTCTACTTTACCCAACTAGTTTTCTGTATTATTCATCCAAGCATCTCATTCAATATGCTACCCTTTAAACAAACCCGTGCACCGGGCCATTCTTAAATGCCCTTCAATTGTGCTCTGTTCGCCAGTTACCCGGACTTTCGATATAACTTTTCGCAATTTTTTTCTGTTTGCAACAATTCTTTAGTATACTTCTTTTCCTTCCAACAAGCTTTAAAGTACAAGAGAATGTCTTGAAGTTGCTTGTAATCCTATTATTAAATTGTATGTTAGAACGATTCTATATTTTTTTGATGATGACAAACCTTTACTAGTGTCTTTAAGATTTAACAATCGATGTGAGCACCTGATTTCTCAAGACTACAACGGTATCTGACCACAAAAAGAATTTATTTACTTCGACTTTATTGTGAACTCAAGGGTTTTACTATAGAGAACAACTCACAGAAGAATGAAATTTACTAACATTAATAAGAATATGGGTAAAAGAAACAGAAATTTAAACCAGCTATATCCAAATGAACTTCCAATAACTCTTTCATCACAAATTTATGGTTCATTACCAGAATTGTACCTTCATAATCCTCTTTCATGGATCTACTTTGCCGTCAAGTACTATAGTATACAATTGAAACCGGTTCCTATAAATGTCATAAATGTCGAATTTGAAAATGGCGTATTTAAAGTGGTTGATCAATCCGATATGAATAGATTATGGAGCCATGGGTTTTTTGGTAAAGGTTCATTATCAAGATCTGATCCTTTATGGGCAGAAAAGATTGCAAATAAACTTGGTGCTAACGTAGACAGTTTTATTTCTAACGAAGATATCACCAAACAAAGACGTGAAGAAAGAAAGAAATTTAAACTTGAAAGATCGAAAGTTCAATCTTTGGAACTTAAGCTAAGACAAAAGCAGATAAGCGATGAAGAAATAAGAGAATTAAACGATTTAAAGGTAAATTTGGCAAATTTAAGACAAAATCAAGCAATTTTCAGCAAATCAAACTTGGAGAAGATTGAATATAACGAAGATGATCAACTAACTTTTGTTGAGAACATTGATTTAGAATACCTTGAGCTTCAGTCTGTTGAGGTATTCTTTTTAAAATTCAGCTTAAATACTGTTGACATTTATAAACAAGACGAGTTGTTAAACATTGGGGATTTATTCAGGTTATGCTCTTTGAATGATTCTAGATTTGTGTTGAATTTTGTTGTTTATAATCATTTCAGGTCTCTTGGTTGGTGTGCTAGATCAGGAATCAAATTTGGGTGTGACTTTCTTCTTTATAAAAGGGGACCACCATTTAGTCATGCAGAATTTGGCATATTGGTCATATCGACAAGAGAAGAGATCAATTGGATTGAATTATCAGCTATAGGAAGAGTCATTGGAGGAGTTAAGAAGACTTTGGTGCTTTGTTTTGTTGATGAACCTTCGATAGACATTGACGATACTGTATTGGAAACTACACAAGATATCAGTCTTTATTTTAAACAATTCAAGATTACCGAAATCTTGTATAGAAGATGGATTCCCAGCAGGAGTAGAGATTAAAGTCAAGACAAAAACGAGAGAGAACACATTAAGAGCACTCTCGCAATCATAGTCATTACATTTTTTTAGAATTTTTTTTCTTTTTCTTTTTTTTTGTTATTTTTATTTTTCTTTTTTTGTTTCATTCATTAATTGATATTTATTTTATGATCCAGCAACTCAATTGTAGGAGAATTTTCGTACAATGCAAAGTTCTGCTCTTTGTAAAAATCTCAGATCTAAATAAAAATTATTGACTTTCCACATCTTCGTTTTCAGGAATAAGCCTTTATGGCCAAGTTGGTAAGGCACCTCACTAGTAATGAGGAGATCGTCAGTTCGACTCTGGCTGAAGGCAATTTTCAATTTTTTTTTTCTTGCTTGCTCTCCAATGTTTATGTACACTCTACAATAGGACGATAGCCAGAAATTTTTGGAGGGTTTTATTTAGTTTCTCTTTGTCTGAAAGTGAATCAGATCAATCAGCCTTGTCCCTTCGACCTACAATTACTCTTTTCCAACTCTATTTACAATACAGCGTAACTCATTAGTCCTTGACCCGACCCAATACAATCAATTCTTCGACGTTTACTTATTTCCATTTTCGCACGACCCCAACAAGGATCAACTCCAGAATCGTCACCAAAGTATTTAAGAGCAACAATTTCCTTTCATAGAAAAATCAGAAAGTCGCGAAAAAAGAAGACAACTTACAACGATCTATATACCGAACCAGAGCAGATTGGAAACATTAACCCAAGAGATATAGACATGTCAGAAGAAAAAATTCCTCAAGAAACGATACTTTCTTCATTTGAAAAGATAAAGACCCATTTTCCAGCTGCAAGAATCAAGAAAATTATGCAATCTGATGAAGATATTGGTAAAGTAGCTCAAGCTACTCCAGTTGTTGTTGGTCGTGCGTTGGAGATTTTCATGGCTAATTTGGTAGAAGCTGCGGTAGTTGAAGCGAAAAAAAATGGAGTTCGTCGAATTGGAGCTTCTCACGTGCGAGCAGCGGTTGAAAATACTGAGCAGTTTGACTTTTTAGTGGATGCGGTTGAAAAATATCCCCCATTGACTAATTGAAATGATATGAGATGAGATGAATTGTAGATTAGGAAATTGATGAATAATATAGAGAAAGGAGTCGAAAGTGGAAGGGGGAAGAATCTTGATGATGAGGTTTGATAATTATTGTGTACAGTATGGGATAAGAGGATTATCATAAGTAGCTAATAGTGGAATAGAAGGAAACGGAATCTAGATGATGTCATTGTACTGTAGGAGACGAAGAGGAGAGGAGAGGAGATGAGAGGAGAGGTGAAATTTAGGAGTTGTAGGTTCGAGGATGTAGATCGAGACGAGAAAGTGAATGAATATGAAGTGGTCATGATTCAGAGTGAAGTTGTAGAGAGGAATTGCAAGTGCATAATTGATCAAACTGCCTGGAGATTATGTATTTGAGAATCGCGATTTAGACCAGACCGTTTCAGACTTTCGAGTCAAAATTTCGGTGATAGATGACAGCGCGATAACGAATTCCGTTAGTTAATATTGACAGCACCAGCAAGTACAACACCCAACTAAACCATAGAGAGAATACATTTTTTTGTCTTTTTCAATTGAAATCTTGGCTGTTGATGCTGATCAATGCATTAATCGAAATTAATCGAATCCATTTCTTTTCATGCAAGCCAATTTTTCTCTTCTTGTGTTCTCTTCTTGTGTTCTCTTCTTGTGTTCTCTTCTCCTGTTCCCTTCTACGTCATTTCTCTTGGTTCCTCCAGTAACTTCATTCCTACATATTGCATCGTATTCTCAGAACAGATAAGGGGGACTTCTTAGACTAGAGGAATCTATTCGATCGACAGAAAATCGATCATAATTGGACAAATCCCATCCAATTAGCTCCCCAAGCATCATAAATCACCAAACTGTCTGTAAACTGAAATTTTTTCTTTCATTTTTCTCGTGAGTTTCCCCATCGTGGAAGATACTCGGTAAGATTTCGTATCCCCTGGTCTTCATCTCACCGGTATTTCTTCCGCGAATGGAAGTCATTTGTGTTACGTTAGGAGACTTACCGAAGTGAGGAAGCAAGCTACAACTTCTTTTCTCTTTCAGTTTGCTTTAATTTTAATAGAACTAACTTGCAATTGATTGATATTGGATTTGAATAAAATATTGAAAGACTGTTTCACAAACCACACGCCAAAAAGGAAAAGTCAATCTTACTCGCCAGAAGAAAAGGCTAAGCTTACACGCCACTTAGAAGAAAGAATAGCTAGCCATTTGACTCAGCACACCCTTGTTTTTAGTTTTATTTTTCACTTAACCATTCTGTTACTTCTCCCCTTGATACTATCATCGCTCTAACTATGGTTCCACCTTCTTCTAGGTCTCATACATCTTTAGCTTCTCGTAGATCTTCAGTATTTAATTTCCATCAACCACCTCCACAACCTGATGTTTACTACATTGGAGTGGATGTTGGTACTGGATCAGCTCGTGCTTGCATAATTGATACTAATGGTATAATCCTTGGATTAAGTGAAAGACCAATCACTCGTCATGAATTGAAACCAAATCATATCACTCAATCCTCAACAGAAATCTGGAACGCCATCTGTTTTTGCGTCAAGAATTGTCTTCGAGATTCAGGAGTTCCTCCAATTGATGTGTTTGGAATTGGATTTGATGCTACTTGTTCTTTGGTTGTAATTAATGAATCTGATGACCTGCCAGTTGGGGTTGGACCTGATTTTACCGATAGTAAAGAAAATATTATATTATGGATGGACCATAGGGCTGAGGATGAAACTGACTCAATTAATGCTACTCATGATAAGTGCTTGAAATATGTAGGAGGTCTGATGTCTATTGAAATGGAATTACCAAAAATCAAATGGTTGAAACATAATCTTCCTCATGGAGTTGATAATGTTAAGTTCTATGATTTACCAGATTATCTTACTCATAAGGCTACTGGTTCTGAAGCAAGATCGTTTAACTCATCAGTTTGTAAACAAGGGTTAGTTCCAATTGGAGTTGACGGTTCTACAACTGGTTGGTCAAAAGAATTTTTAGAATCGGTGGAATTAGAAGAATTAGTTAAAGATGATTTTCTGAAATTAGGTGGTATTCCAGGTAAGAATGGTACTTTCTTATCAGCAGGTCAAATTGTTGGTAAATTGACCGCTCACGCAGCTGAAGAGTTAGGTTTAACCACTGAATGTATCGTAGGAAGTGGAGTTATCGATGCATATGCTGGATGGATTGGTACGGTTGCTGGGAAAGTAGACATACCAAAATTACATGAATTGGCAGAAAAATCTGATGGTTCTATTGGAACAGCTTGTGGTAGATTGGCAGCAGTAGCTGGTACTTCCACTTGTCATATTGCAATGACAAAAGAGCCTTGTTTTGTTAAAGGAGTTTGGGGTCCTTATAAAGATGTAATGGCTCCAGGTTATTGGTTAGCAGAAGGTGGTCAATCAATTACTGGTGCATTATTAGCTCATGTATTATCGATTCATCCAGCAACTCAAGAGTTGGCAAGATTATCTGAATCATCAAATTTGTCAAAATTCGACTATTTGAACTTAACTTTGGAAAACTTGGTTCTGGAGACTAACAATAGATCAGTTGTTAGTTTAGCAAAGCACATGTTCTTTTATGGAGACTTCCATGGGAATAGATCTCCAATTGCAGATCCAAGAATGAAAGCTTCAATTATTGGACAATCAATGGATACCACCATAAATGATTTAGCAATTCAATATTTTGGAGCTTGTGAATTTATTGCTCAACAAACAAGACAAATTGTTGAAGCATTAGTGGAGAGTGGACATGAAATCACCTGTATATTTATGTCAGGAGGTCAATGTAGAAATGGTTTATTGATGAGATTATTGGCAGATTGTACTGGATTACCAGTTATAATCCCCAGATATATTGATGCAGCAGTTGTCTTTGGTGCTGCCTTGTTGGGAGCAGTTGCAGCAGAAGCATCGGTTCAAGAACATGTTGCAACAAAGGGTAGATCAAGAAGAAATTCAGTATTATCATCTCAAAAGTCTGAAACAAGTTTAAATGCAAATTCCCATCCATTAGAGGACCTCCCATCTCCATACACAGCACCATCAGCAACTGCTTCTACGTCGAATATGACTTCTTTGGTTTATCCTACCGTCGCTATGCATTCTTTAATGACTCCAATGGATGAAGGAGCAGAAGAAGCAACTGATTATTTTAGTCAACCAACATTAAATACTCAAGGTGAGAAATCTAAGGTTATTTCAGATCTGGAAGATGATGAAGAAGATGAAGAAGATGAACAAACATTATCATTCGGATCAAAATCTAACGTTCAAAAGGGGATTTCACAAAAATTCGGAAGACTTGGATTGAAACCTTTAACTTCATTAGAGCCAAAAAAGGAAGCCAACAATGGAGATAAATTATGGAGAGTTATGGAAAAGATGACAGGTCCAGGTAAAGTTATTTTACCATCAGATCCTCGTCATCCTGATAGAAAGTTATTGGAGGCCAAATACGGAATATTCCTTGAACAATGTTTCAAACAACAGGAGTATAGGAAGTTGGTTGATGAAGTTGAATTGGAAAATATAAAGGGCTTAAAAGTATAAACCCCTCAGCAGGCGATATAGAGAATTGGAAGTAAGAGAATTGGAAGTAAGAGAAATGAAAGTTAAACGTTAAAAAAATGAAAAGAATGAAACAAAACATAAAACGAATGAATAAAGGATATGATGTTAGACTTCTAATTGTAGAAATTACGATAGTATTACGAAGGAACCATTGAGTTTGAAGAAAGCGTAGGATAGAGGAAGGTGGCACGACAGATTCCCTAAAAGGACGAGGCTCAAGGAAGAAGCTTAGAGGGAGATTCGAATGAAGAAGCTTCGAGGAAGCAGCTCGAATGAAGAAACTCAAATGAAGAAGCATGAAGGGAAAGGTGAGATACTGTGAATGGCTCAAAAGAAGACCCAATGAGAGATTGGCTCACGGATTGGCTCACGGCTTGGCTCATGGATTTCGTTCAACCTAGTTTCACTCAAAAAAAAGTCAAGATCCACTCAAGGTGGTCAACCAAGATGTGAAAATTTTCACCTCAACGTATCTCAATTTCTTGGGGAAATGGCGATATAGCTGAAAGTGGGAAAGAAAAGATTTGCAAATAATAATTCAAAGGAAGCAAGGGACAACCAAAGAGAACAATCCAAGTCTAGGACCCGTAATTTAACAAAAAACTCTATTGCTCAAAAATAATATTCACCTCTGGTGGGTGAATTTCACAAACTTTTGTAACCGAGTGCGTACTCAAATCGAAACTTCACGGCTGAAACTCATTTACGAGCAACTGACCTTCTTCATGCCATAACAATAGCCACAGGGCAATTACAACACCCTTTTAAGATGTGTGAATGATACACTCACACTTGTGCTATAGCAAATTTTAGGGGATAATAATGCCATTCGAACAATATTATCAGTTTTCAAATACAAAGCTCCACCTGAATCAAATTCAAATGGAATTCATTCAATGGAAGATGAAAAATTGTTGTATAAAATATTAAAAAAAAAAAAAAAAAAAACCTTCATTTACGTTTTGAAAGGTGACCTATCAATTCTATTATTTCTGTAACAAAGTATAACCCACATGAAAGAAATAAATATGATCCAATTTTGATTGTATCCTTATATCCATATATCCATATTTTCTTCGCCAGAGAGACTGTAATACGATTGATTGGTGACGATATGGTCAATGAAAAAGAATTTCCTGCCTCATCGTTGGTAAGACCACATGCAGGAAATATGCGACAAAATAAAGTTTGCACAACTTCACGTGACATCACCAATTTAATAGAATTTTTCACTTGTTGCTAGACTACTAGGAAACATAGCTTGACTTGAACCAGATAAAACAGTGATTCGTGGGTTGTTAAACAAGGCGCGATTGGATTACTATTCAACAATTCCACTTTCCCCTCAAAATTCAATTCTCTCAGTTCCGTTTGGGTGCAAAATTTCCAAAAAAACGAAAAAAAAAAACGGTGGAGGTCACGTGAAAATGGCAAACTGTGGATTCATCTTTCGAACTATGGCTCTATATCAACTAATGGATTTCTTTCACCATAATTCATTCTTTTCTACTTAGCTCCACATAAAAAATTGCTGTATTTTTATAGTTTAAGGTGATTGCTAATATCACAGACGATTTTGCCCGATAAATCAACTAATTCGAGCCTCTTTCCTTTTTTTTTTGTTCAAGTTTCGTTTACCACTTAAAAGAAACCACTATTGCATTCATAAATTGTTTTTTTGACTTTTTTTTTTTCAGATAGATTCATACCAACTGTCTCTTCTTTTCTATCACTTTGCATCTTATAATTCTTTTATAATGGCAAGCATTTCAGAAGTGCCTGAATTACAAAAGGCTCAATATATCGATGATCATCATCTTGAAATACAACGTTCTCATGAATTTCATGAAGCTATTCCAAGATCAAATATTCCAGTTTTAGAATATAAAGAAGATACTGTTACCGTGATCGATTGGGGTAAGAAAACCTTTGAAGATCCTCTTGGTAAAATCAAACGTTACTTAATCTCCCTTTTCCCTATTGCAAGATGGATCTTACATTATAATCCAAGATGGGCTTATGGAGATCTTATCGCTGGTATAACTGTTGGTGTGGTGTTGGTTCCTCAATCGATGTCCTATGCAACATTAGCAGGTTTACAACCTCAATATGGTCTTTATTCTTCATTTGTGGGAGTTTTCATTTATTCATTCTTTGCAACATCTAAAGATGTTTCAATTGGTCCAGTTGCTGTGATGTCTCAACAAGTTGGTAAAGTTGTCGCTAAAGTTATAGCCAAATATGGTGATACTTATTCAGCTCCAGAAATTGCAACTTTCCTCTCATTAATTTGTGGTGGTATTGCTGCTGGTATTGGTATATTAAGATTGGGATTTATTTTAGAATTCATTTCAATCCCTGCTATCATGGGTTTCATGTCTGGTTCTGCATTTAATATTATCTCTGGTCAAGTTCCTGGTTTAATGGGTTATAATTCACTTGTTAATACTAGAGAAGCCACTTATAAAGTTGTTATTAATACTTTAAAGAATTTAAAACATACCGATGTTAATGCAGCTTTTGGTTTAGTTCCATTATTTATCTTATACGTGTGGAAATTTTCAACCAATTTTGGTATGAAACGTTGGCCAAGATATAAACTTTGGTTTTTCTATGCTCAACATCTTAGAAATGCCATTGTTATTATAGTTGCAACTTGTATTTGTTGGGGAATTGTTCATCCACAAAAAGTTAAATTTAAAGGTGCAATTTCCAAGTTTAAGACTTCAATTAATATCATTGGAGTTGTTCCTTCCGGTTTACAAGATGTTGGTGTCATGACAGTTCCTGATGGAATTATTAGTGCTATGGCTAGTGAAATTCCTGTTTCAACCATCATTTTATTATTAGAACATATTGCTATTGCCAAATCTTTTGGTAGAGTTAATGATTATAAAGTTGTTCCAGATCAAGAATTAATTGCAATTGGGGTTAATAATTTAATTGGTACCTTTTTCAATGCTTATCCATCCACTGGTTCATTTTCAAGATCTGCTTTAAAGGCTAAATGTGGTGTTAGAACTCCACTTGCTGGTATTTTCACTGGTGCAGTTGTCTTATTAGCATTATACTGTTTAACTTCTGCTTTCTTTTATATTCCAAAGGCTACTTTATGTGCCGTTATCATTCATGCCGTTTCAGATTTAATTGCTGATTATAAAACAACTTTCAATTTCTGGAATGTTGCACCAATAGATGCTGGTATATTCATTATTGCTGTTTTCATTACTGTTTTCTCTAGTATTGAAAATGGGGTTTATTTTGCAATTTGTGCTTCTGCTGCAGTATTATTGTTTAGAATTGCCAAACCTGAAGGTTTATTATTAGGAAGAATCAGAGTTGCCGAAGTTATTAATCCTCAAATTAATTATTCAGAACCAATTGAAGAAACTGATAGTGTTCTTTTAAATAAGAATGAAAAATCATCAACTGCTAATTCTCAAACTGGTTCATCTGAAGATGATATTGAAATTCATCAAGTATTAAGTAATGGATCCAATTATGATACTTCTAAAGCAAAGGCTAATTACAAATCAACTGAAGATTATGAAAGAAATGATACCAATAATGTTAATTCCAATACTAAGACATTACTTCAACAACATCCTAAAATAATCTTCCATACCAAATGGGTTCCATTAAATAATAAGAACATTAATAAGCATTTAAGAGTATTACCTCCACCTCCAGGAGTAATTGTTTTCAAGCCAATTGAAACATTCACTTATCCTAATGCTTCTAGACAAGTTGATAAAGTTTCTGATGAAGCTAAAAGATTAACTAGACGTGGTAAACCATATGATCAATTAGATACTGGTTCAAGACCATGGAATGATCCTGGTCCATTACAATGGAATTTCCCATTCTGGAAAGAAAAATTTGGTAATAAGAATCGTTCTCAAGTTCAAGATGAAAGACCACTTTTAAGACTTGTTCATTTTGATTTTAGTACCGTTTCTTCAATTGATGCAACTTCAATTCAAGCATTGGTTGATCTTAGAAAGGCATTAAACATTTATGCTGATAGAGAAGTTGAATTCCATTTTTCTGGTATTTTATCTCCTTGGATTAGAAGAGGTTTACTTAATGCTGGTTTTGGATCTTACGGTGATGAAGGGTTATTAAGTGAAAAATCTTATGTTAATATTGGAACTCCATCAGATTATGAATTAGGTATAGATGATGAATATTATCTTGCTGCTATTGGTACCAATACTCCATATTTCCATTTAGATATTCCTGATTATGAGTAGAGGGTGTTTGATATAATCTCCCACCTTCAATTTGATGGAACTTTACTTCACCTTCTTTTACTTGTTTGCCTATTGCACCTTTTGGTTTATACTTTGAACCAGGAGGGGGGGCAATTGGTTGATTTCAATTCTACTTTTAATTAATTTGGCTATTGGTGTTCTGTTGTTTGCTTTTTGTTAGATCACATTGTTAATGTTTTTTTTTTTTTCTTTTGGATAGATCGAGATCCTTAACTTCTCATTTAGAAAGAAGTTCTCTTTGTATAAAGTTTAGATACATAACTATAAAGATTATTAGGTTGAGTAGAATTAAGAATGTAACAAAGGGGAGAGATTGACTATTTATATCATTCATCCAACAGCTGAAAATTCGGAAATGATGGAATTATACTTCCAGAATGGTTTCACTCGGTTAAACTGTGGCTGTTATGGGCCATACTTTGCTTAACAAATAAGGAAAAACTGTTGATTATGTTAGTTCGCATTTGGTAATTCAACCGTTTTGTAATCAGTTCATTCGCAGATTTCGAACTTTTTTTTTTTGACGATCCCCCCAGACCTGACGCCGTCTGACACTCCCTTCCAAGCTATTCATTCTGGTGAGAGATCCAGTAACCAAAGTTAAACTTGCACCACATACAGGACACCGAAAACACAAATACAGACGCGTGAATTTGGACTTTCGATTTCTAAAGAAACAACTTTGAGATCCCAAAGTGAAGTAAAAGTTAAGAGTATATACGATTCTTCATTTCATAGAGATTCAGGTACCATATAGTCGTGCTTTTTCAAGTACATTGGATACTATCACACCCTTATCCACCTTTCATCGATCTTGATAATGTCCTTGAATACTTCACAATTGTCTCCTACTCACACAGCTTCACATACTTCAATTGAGGATCTCTTGATACTAAAAAATAACAACAAGAGAACCGACTCTACTCCCATTCATGATACTCCAATCAAGAAAATCAAATTAGAAACTCCAGAGAGATCCAAGACACCGGAAAATCCAGTCAATGGAACAGTTGGAGGAGCTGCAAGGACAACGAATAATAACCTGGTGAAGGAAGATGAAGTGGTAATAATAGATGATCCTGAACAAACGGAGAAGCAGACAGAGAAGCAGACAGACAAACAATTGACCAAGAAGCAGCTTGAGAAATTGGAGAGACAAAAGCAAAGAGAGATAGAAAGAGTAGAAAGAGAAAGAAAGAAAGAAGAAGAAAATGCAAAGAAAGAAACCGAACGAAAACTTCGAGAACAAGAACGAAAGCAAAAGCTTTTAGAGAAAGAACTTGAGAAGGAAACAAAACGCAAAAAGCTCGAAGAGGAGAAGCTTGAACGAGAGAAGAAAAAAGAAGAAGAGAGGTTGAAGAAATTAGCAGATAGGGAAGAAAAAGAAAAGCAAAGGCTCGAAAAGAAACTTAAACTTGAAGAAGAAAAGGAGAAGCAAAGACTTGAGAGGAAACTTAAACTTGAAGAAGAGAAACGTAAAAATGAATTGGAAAAGAAAGCGCTTGAGGAAGCCAAAGAAAGAAATCAAATGAAGATTTCTTCGTTTTTCACAACCCATTCAAGACCTTCACCGAAAAAGTCTGAAATCATTCAACAAGACATTCATTCTTCACCAACTAAATCCAAAAATCAAGTATATGATCAAGTTTTCTTACCATTTTTCCAAAAAGCCAACGCAATAATAGCGAAAGTACAACCACAAATCACAGAACAAGAATTAAAATCAAAGATTTTAGAATTTGATTCGATTTTCAATTCAACATCCTTAATGTCTGGCACATCTCAATCTAATGATTTCAGCAAATTTTTACTGGAGTGTGATAAATTGAGGAACAAAGCGACAGTCAAGCAAAATCATTCAACTCCTGAACAAATTATTAGCGCCCTTAACTCTTCAGATTCGACTGAACAGCAAATTATGGGAATGGTTGAAAGTATACCTCCAATTAAATATTTGCATTTCTATGAGAACTCAAAACCTCCATATATAGGTACTTGGAGTTCATCTGAACATTCCAAAATTGAATTCCCTACCAATAGGCCATTTGATAAACTTGCGACTGGATTGGATTACGAATACGATTCAGACCTTGATTGGAATGAAGAGTCTGGTGATGAAGGAGAAGGAGAGGACATTGACAATGATGAAGAAGAAGATGAAGAAGAAGAAATCGGTGACGAAGATGAATTTGAAGACTTTGTAGAAAGCACTCTGGATATCCAAAGGAAAAAGAAAAAATTCATAGGACCATTGATTTCAATAAGTAAATGGAATGCAGATAACATTGAAGAAGATAAGCAACTATTCAATCTGATGAAATATGAACGGATAAATGTAAATATTGAATTCCCCATAGATCCAAATGGTTTATATTGGCAAAAGAATAAGAGAAACGTTGAAGTAACAGGGCAAGACAAGTCGAAAAGTGAAACTACAAATAGTGAAGTTCAGAAATTGATCGTGAATCCCAACACAGGTCTCAATTCAATAGCGAACTCAACAGAAGGAACCGATTCAACGGGTGCAGAATCACAAAAGAATGACCCAACAGTAAATATTGCGGGACCAGCTTCCCTTTCTGGGCCAAGTAGTACCTTAGAAGCAGGCATTAAAGGAATAACTACTGCTGCAACCGTGCTCAATAATGCCAAAACTCCACTTCCAGTAAATGTGTTGATACCCCAAAAACCAAAGATTAAAGATCCTTTAACTATATATCAATTAATTCAATTCATTGAACTGAACAACGATTTTACCATAGGAACATTGGTTGAACTTTCACATAAGAAATTCAAGATCTTTACAAAGGCTATAATAAGACATACAATTCAAGATATAGCTTCATATAATAAGAAATCAGGAAATTGGGAGATAAATCAAGCATTGAAGGAACAGCTTGCGGGACAGTTCACCACTGCTACATAGATTGATAATCGTCTGGTTATCTGTATAGAAAGGAATGCATGACAAGAGAGTGGTGTGGGAATAGAAAGAGATGTATGAATAGAGCGTGGTGTGGGAATAGAAAGAGATGTATGAATAGAGCGTGGTGTGGGAATAGAAAGAGATGTATGAATAGAGCGTGGTGTGGGAATAGAAAGAGATGTATGAATAGAGCGTGGTGTGGGAATAGAAAGAGATGTATGAATAGAGCGTGGTGTGGGAATAGAAAGAGATTTATGAATAGAGGGTGGTGTGGGAATAGAAAGAGATGTATGAATAGAGAGTGATGAGTGATCAGAGAGTGATGAGCGAGCATAGAGACGTAAAGACAGAGAGTGAACATAACTTGTAGAAAAACCAAAACAGCTTCAATTACACTGGTAGTCTTTTTAACTCTCATGAATAATCACTTACAAACCATTATACTTTGCAATCTAGAATCATATCATCTACCTTGAGCTATCTTTTCACCGTTCCACCTTTCTACCTCTCCACCTCTCCACCCTCATCTTTGGTTAGCTCGCGAAACTTCTTGAACACAAGACCGCACTATGAAATTCATACCCAAATGCGATTTGCGACATGTCTCTTTCTTACTTTATGTTTACAGGAAACATTGCTAACTAGTCCCTTATCTAACGCCTGCAACTCCTTCAACCATGCCTATAATATGATCGGTAGTACACTAGACAACGAGGTTGAATGCGATCGTGACATCAGCTTTACTTCTACTCAAATGCAAGGAAGATATGAAGACTTTGAGCAAGATAGTTTGCATCAAGACGCGCAAAGAAGAGCAATCTCACAAGTACAACTGTTTGCAAGACAAGCAGACGACAATCATAGTGAAGTCAGAGCGGGAAGAAACCGAGAAAGTGCCAAACCAGTGACCAAATCGCATTCTATTTCCAAAATTAAACCGAAGCCAAAATCAAGAGCAAGACCAACGTTAAGAAAGAAAATCTCTAGCATTACTTCGTTAATGAACGACAAGTACAGCTTATCAGCTCCAGATCCACAACCATTCCCAGTTGAAGATGAAAAAGAAAAGGTCCAACTATCGATTTTGCAGTTTTTCTCGGGCAAGAAACACAAGATCTCTGACATTTTGAAGCGAATAGAAAGCGCAGAGAACGGTAAATTCGAAGCTTCTGCAACCGATTCGAAGCTTATTCATGACCCGAGCCGATTGATTTACAGTAAACAAGAATGGAGTTCAATAATAAATAATATTAAAATCAAGTTTCCCAAACTTTCTTCAACTGTGAAGAAGAGTTTAAAGTATTTATCTAGCAAGGTACAGCAGGACAATTCACAACTGCAAGACAGTATGTGGAGTCAAACTTCGAATTTTCCTGTGTCCGTGTTGAACCCTGAAGATTTGAAATGGTTGTACGATCTCACAGAAGAGGAGATGAATTTAACCAGGAGCTTTTCAGAAATTGACGAGAGTTTCAGTGAAGGCAATCCATTTGTATTGACATTATCTCAAGTAATGAACGGATCAAGTGCACTGGATTCCAAAAACAGTCCTGACAGAAAATTACGAACAGTTCAAGATCCAGGACAGATACAAGAAGAGCGGAACACGAAGATTCTGGATCAAATTGCAGAAGAAGAATCAACCGATTGCTCTGAAGGTGAAGACACTGTCATTGAAGTGATTTCTGATTCTTCGCCTGAGCCCATTCTTTTGCAGTTGCCAGCTCACACAAATCACAACTTGCAAGCTTTTGAAACTATTCATGATGATAATAATCACGATAATGACAATGACGACGACGATGAAGCCGCTGGAACTGATGATAAAGAAGCTCAATATCCCATTTCTTCTCACCAAAGAGAGTCGATGTTCTCTATCGATACAATTGATAGTTTTTCCTTGAATGCCCTAAAGACAAAAGGAACAAATCACAATCCCATACAACTCAGCTCAAGCTCTCCCATATCATCCAAAAGGCAATTGCCAGATGAAGAAATATTTTCCTCTTTTTCTGCTAGAAACAAAGTTACCGTTGTGAAAAGTGACTCAATCACTGAAGAGATTGTTTCATCTCCTATCAAGGAATTTAAATCTCCGAACAAGGCTCCGCCTATAACGCCTAGACAACCAGAAGAACTTCATGATTCGCCAACGAAATCAATTCGTTCTTCCATATATTCAACAGCCAATTCTTTTTTTGAAAACCAAGAGACCACAATTTTGAACAAACCAGAAGTTGCAAAATTCTATCATACATCTGTAATTGAAGTTCCTGGAGAATTAGAAATAGCAGATGTGTTCGACCATGATCCCATAAAAGTCAGAAAGTTGGGCACCAAGAGACATCCACCTTATGATTCAGAAGATGAGATTGCAGATTCACAAGATGATGAACAACTTGATAATAGTATAAGCATAATAGAAATCCTGAGAGAGATTGCAACCAATTCTGTCAAAACTGATGAGTTAATCGATTTACTTGACCACCATGATGACCACAGTGATGAACTGAAAGCTATCAATACTTCCATTTTACAGGTTCCTTCAAGTCCAAGAAATGCCGTAATTAGTTCTTCAAATGACGAAGACCAGAATGGATATGAAAACATGACCATGACACAACTAAGAGACGTCTTCAAAGAATGGGAAATTAAACCTGTTAAAGGGAAAGCAAAGATGATTCAAATATTGAAAGACTTGAGTCAACATGTAGACATTGACAATCGGTCAGCGGGAACGACATTATCACAAAAAGTTGTTCAATCAAGTGTATTCAATAAGATCACATCTACAATAAAAAAAGATCCTTACTGGCATGAAAAGGTTCTTAGTTATGAACCAATAATGTTAGAACATCTCCAGAAATGGTTGATACTGAAGGGAATCAAACTTGAATTGGATGTGCTAGAAAAATTCTGTGATTACTCGAGCATAACTACGACAAAGGCTGGTGGACAGTCGAAGTGATACGTGGATGAAGTAATGTTGCAGAGATTAGGAGAGGAGATATCAAACACTCGAAGTGAGGATGAATGTGAAGTATTCTGGATGTGTAATATATATAAATATACGTAATATTTACTTTCCTTAAAGGTAATATCCATCACCAAGATGTTTTAAATGCTCCAATATCACCTTTCTTAGCTGGGTTCAATCTCTAAAAATATTGGCTGATATGTATAGATACACACCATACGAAAGAGTTCCATTCATAGTTTCATACTGTGCCATTTGATTTCCATAACTGAACCAAGGTTCTGAGCTAAATCCAGAATCCATAGCTCTATACTTCAGCTCAGCAAACATCCCACCACACCGAACACTAGAAAGTGCACCATCGAGTGAATCCTCAGTCATCTAACACCCCATCTGGTTTCAACCGCCCTACTAATACACGTACCACTATTCCATATTATATCATAGAACTTCTATACCTGTCTCTCATACCGTTAATTACTCATATATACTTCTTAGCATCTTGATCTGTTTGACTTTCAAGCAAAATTGTGTTCAAGTAAGTGACAAATTTCACACTTAAACCTACACCAGCAATGAATGTGCCCGGGCCAAATACAAGATTATTCAAAAAGTTTCCGTACGTTCTATTTAACATTACTCTGACTGCCCAAACAGCATGGTAACCCCATATCACCAACAAGAGAATAGATAACAAAGTTAAGATAACTGCGTAAAGAACGCGCCTCTTTGATACTCTATCATGTTCAGTGATAGCTCTTGATTTTAATTGTGCCATAGCGATATATTGTATTACAAACTACAAGTCCTGAGTAATGATACTTTTAAAAATTGAAATCAAAACCCTATTGATATTATGGACTATATACCAATTGATAACTGTGAAGGCTTGAATGGCAATTTGTCACTCTCTGCTGGTCATCTGCGACCTTTGACGTATCTTCGGCTAGTATACAGTCCGATTCTGATGTTCTGCTGGAGCTCAGCGAGCTTTCAAAAACTCGAGCGCAGCGAGCCAGGCTCCACGCAGTGGCTCCCCGCGAGCAGCGGCCAG
>JAKTYG010000208.1:0-19932 GCA_030564725.1 Chernovozyma sophiae-reginae
TCGCTTCAAGATTCGAGATTGGGGTGCAGGCTATTGGTTGCAATTTTAGTAACTTGTGGAAAGCGGTGACGTTGACATCAATTAAGGATACCGGTTATCTTTTGTGTGTTTGTTCGTATCTCTAAATTAGTTCTAAGCTCTAGTCACAAGTTCCAAGTATGTAAAATTAAATGGTAGGTGGAACAGATAATGAGACACAAGAAACATAAGAATATACTTTGAGACATGCTTTCGAAAGTGCAAAATGAAATGCTAAGCGTTACAGTCTGGAGCTGTAGTCTACAGTGGATTTGGAGGTGCAATTCATCCTATATCATAGAATGTACAACTGGGAACCAACTTCGTCTATGGTAAAGTGTAGACTATATTGTCCGGAAGAACTGCAACCATTTATGGGGGACCTCATCTCAATCAATGCACGTGACTCCGAGATGCCTTGGCTGTCTTTCCACATAGCTCTGACTATCTTACAATTGTATTCTACAACTGTACTAGAGTGACCACAGTCGTCTCTCTATTCTCTCATTATCTCATCAATGTCCTCTGATCGTCCTCCCATAACCGTCTCACTGCTCCCTCACTGCCCCCTCACTGCCCCCTCATTATCTCCTCTACTTTTCCGCTCTACATCGCATCGCTCGCCCGTTCACCAAACCTCCTTCTATTACTATACACTAACCTCACTCTTTGAATAAAACATTGTTGGCCAATGGATCAGCCTTCAAAATCTGGTTTCTCTTCTTAATCTTTCTATCCAACGCAGCTTCTGCTCTAGCTTCGGCCTGTTGAGCATCCTTTTGTTTCAATTGTGCTCTGACAAAATTTGGTGAAACATATTCTTTATTCTCATAAATCTTTGGTCCTCCAAATGACCCTTCCAAAATGGTGATTAAAGTTAACACAAATCTTGGTCCAATTTCAATTAAAGATAATTCTTCAACGTCAATATTCTTATCATCGTTGTCTTCAATTTCCTTTTGACTAATCGACTCATTAATTTGATAATTACGAACCCAAATCTTGTTATCAACTATAGCAAATGTCATTACATGATCAATGAATGGCTTGGATTTTCTGGTTTGAGGTGGTACTCCAAAAGTATGAATAAATAATTCTTTCATTAATTTGAAATGGTCATTTTCTTCAAATGCTTTATCAAAACTTAACACTGGTCTAGAACCTTTTAAACAGTTCCCAGTGAAGTTTAATTCATCGTATGTATGTAAATTTTGAATGTGAAATTTTAAAGTTGGACCATTTGGTGGTTTGGATAACCATAAGTATAAATCTTGATGCTTTCTTGCTTCAAAGAAGAAGATGTTATTACAATTATATAATTCTGCAACCTCATTTAATTGGTATAAGTTTTTCTTAGAATCGAATTTTGGTTCTTTTCTAGCGTGAGGTAACAAATTAAGAAGATCTGAAATAAGGTGACGATGTCTAAAAGTTACTCCACGAGATGATATTACAAGTAATCGTTGTCTATTTATATGTTTGGTCTTCTCTGAAGTTTCCTTGGATGACTTCGACTGGAGAGCTTTATAAATGGCTGACATTTTCGAATAATATTTTGGTTTTTGCTATCGAAGAATAAGTACTACAACTTCTGAATAATCCAGAGGTCTTAATTTTTTTCACTTTGAGGTTCGTGAAGTCAAGCAAAGTTTCCTCGCGATGCGCTTTGAGAAAACTTATCAGACTTAAGATGAGATTATGTGCAGGTGCTGTATTGTAATGCTTTTATATTTGTAGTCAGAGTTCGAGCGCAGCGAGCCAGGCCCCACGCAGCGGCTCTCCGCGAGTAGCGGCCAGCGGAGCGTCAAGACACCCCTGGATATTATTGTTAGGGGGTGTCTGCTACCGCTCCGCTAGGGCCATTTCATGGAGACTCCTGCGGAGAGCTGTTCCCTACGGGAATGCTGGAGAATAGAATAATCTACCGTAGCACCATAGCAAGTCCAAGTCAAACTTTTGCAATACATTGAGGCAAATTATAGTCTGGTGTAGTGCATCTATATTCCTATGGGGACTGTAAGTGGATGGGTACTATTATTTCTGTTAAACTACTACTCTCATTATGTAACTGGGAGACTTGATTTCAACTATCTGCACCATCTCCAGGTACCTAACAAACGCTACAAGTTCAGAACGTAACATCGTTCTCATGAATAAACATTCTATTTTGAAAAAAACACAATAAATACAGGTCTATGGATTCTAAGAATATGCTTTGACCAACCAATATACATCAAAAAAAAAATGGAAATCATGGCCCTTTCTACTCATTTGTACATCATCACAGCAAATCTTCCAATTACCATTTGGTGAAAAAAAATTGCTTGCTACCTGCTGCTGGCTCTGAGACCTCCCCTTTCTCATATGTTCTCTCCTGATCGTTCGGCTCCCCTAATGTTTGGTTTCAGTATGCTTAGCTAACCATTCAGTAACGAATTTTTCTTCTTCTGGAGAACTGGAGTTGATTGATGGATGCTTTGGTGCACCTTCACCCCATGGCTTTGGAATCACTGTAAATGCTACAGCTCCTAAAGTGGCTAAAGCCAATTGGTGAGATGGGATAGATCTTCCGAGGATAGTGTAAGCGGCTGCCATTATTCTACGATGTGATGATTAGTGAACTAATGTAAATGAATATTGACAGTTACTCTGAGGTTCCGATATTGTCGGTTAGTGAACAAAAAAGTTCAGAATTGGATCTTATTGGGCCACAATTGGTGGTACAAAGCTATATGCAGGATTGTTTCGGTTAACTTATCGAGGTTTGGCCCTTTGGTGCGCCAAGGTTGCAATGTCGTTGCACTGCTGCTGAGGGAGACAACAGGAAAGTAGGACGTTCAGCATACTGCTTACAGAGTGCAAACTTCTGGGTTTCCCGTAGGGAATAGCTCTCCGCAGGAGTCTCCATGAAATGGCCCGAGCGGAGCGGTAGTAGACTCCACCAATTTCTTTTCCAAGGTCTTAATTTAGGGGTGTCTTGACGCTCCGCTGGCCGCTTCTCGCGGGGAGCCACTACGTGGGGCCCGGCTCGCTGCGCTCGAGTTCTCAATGAGATGTCCCTAACTCAGCGATGGTAGACTTCCGTTGTCTTTGCTAATATCCTTATGCTCGTCACATTTGCTGGCCGGTGATCAGAAGAGTCGTTGGCTGGGGTCCAAGCTTGAGTAAAGTGAGTTGGAAATTCAAGAGATTCTATTCTTGAGATGAACTTATTCTGGTAGAGCAGTAGGGGAAGGCTCAGTAGACTCGCAAACAAATTTGGCCCATTCGTCTTTGCCTCAGTACGGGACTGCAGATAATGACAAGATAAAACGATAGAGTTGGAGAGGAACAGAGTCGAAAGTAGCTTGGTAGTTGGGTTTTAACATAAAATATAGAGATTGATACCCGTTGAGTCACAGTTGAGTTAGCTAATTGCTTATATATATCTAGTAGTACTCATTCTGTGCTGTCTTCCTCTTCCAATTTGTATTAATCTTGTGTCCATCTTGTGTTGATTTCCTTAATCTGCTGGCAGATCAAACTGGGATCACAAACTGTGCTGCAATCACAAACCAGAATACTGTATTAAAAATCATATATAAGCCCTAACTGTTTATCGCTCACAAGAGATCATGGCTTTTCCTATAGATTCAATCCAGCTTGTGACACATCTCAGAGGTTCGTTTGCGGTTATTAATGATAACGATTACTCTCGACGGATGATCAAACCGTTCACAGTAAGACCTTCTGAAGGAACACAAGAATCATTCCCAATATTTCCGAAGCCCGAAACAGAACTGGAACTTACAATTCCAATATCCAAGGTGTTGGTTCCCGAATCTCCCCCTATTACTTTTGATATAGCGAGACATATCAGCAAGAGCTACAACAGGTTAGACTTTAAGAAGCCGAGCCGAAATGAAAATGGTAAGAAACGGACAATAAAACATCGTCGGAAGAAATCCCGGAAATACCTGACAGATTCTGACAAAATTCTCCTAAAAAATGCCCAAACTGAGTCTGAGAAAGTCATAAATGAGGAACAGGAGCTAAGTATACAACCTGATAACTTGGTCGATCCAGACATGTCTATGAACAGTGTAGACACCTCAGATGGTCTGATTGCTGCGGGTACAAAACATGGACTAGTTCATACAAAAACTATCATTGGAAAAAGAAGTTCAATTACTCCCAACATTGTTCATTTTCTCCGGAAGACTATACATTCAGACAATCCTAAAGATACAAATTTGGAATTGATAGAAGAAGAACGTAACCTTCCCGAACCAATAGTTGAAGATGATGAAGACGATAATGGTGTTGAAGATGAAGGGGACAGAGATGAGTATAATTCCAAGGCTCAGGAAAGCGATGATGCAATTTCTATAGATAGTGACTTTGGTGTTCCAGTTAATTCGAAAGGACAAGTGGTTAAAGATTACAATGCACGGAAACGAGGACCTTTATCGAATTTAGATCCACGAACTAAGAGTAACGCTATTTCATCTCACAAGAGAGATGGCGGTGAATACGGCAAAGATTATCACCTTGAAGAAGATGAATATGAGGATGAGGATGAAGCAGAAGATGAAGATGAAGTCGAAGAAGATGACGATGACGACGAAGATGACGATGACGATGATGATGACGAGGATGACGAGGATGACGATGAGGACGAGGACGAGGACGATTCTTCATCTACAGATTCGGCATTTACGGATATAGAGGCAGACTCAATAGATGATTCTTCTCTACTTTTAGGTGCTTATGCTGATGATAGTTATACATTTGATAATCAAACTGGCAACCTTGAAAGTTTCCGAATAGATTCTGGAGGAAAGCTCAAAAAGAAAAAAAATGGATCTTATGGACATAGTCTTTCTAAGACTGCAAATACTGATAAATCTTTACCTTCCCAGTCTTTATTAGCTCCCAATACATTCAATGGTTCTACTATTAAGGAAAATGAATCTAAACTCAAAGTCCAACATAATATTTCCAAATCTAATGGAAATGGAAATGGAAATAATTCAAATTTCAATGGCAAGAATAGCAATAGTAGTCACAGTATCGCTAATTCGTTGAAAAAAAATGTAACTCTTCAATTCCAAAGAATAGAACCTCCTAATCTCGAAGAGTTAACTTCCAAGCATCCAATCTCGAACCTAAGTTCCCTTATTCATTTCAAATATAAATCAGTCAACACTAATCCATTGAATTATTATTCATTTGTCAATTCTGATATTTCTTTAGCGGAAAATAATGTTCAAAAAATACTTCTCAACGTATTCTATCCTCCCAATACAAGTCCTACCTTTTCTGGGATGAAGGTAAATGATAGCACTACCGTTATAGATTGCATTGGATATATCTTATTGAAGTTCAGTCAAGAAAAAAATGGAACGTTTGTGAAAACAAATGATTTGGTTCTGACTTTAAATCCCAATTGTTGGCGATTAGAAATGGTTGATGAAGATGGAGAAAATTACGGATCGTTTGGAATATTGGGAAGAACAAGACTCTTATCTTCATATAATGACCTTACAGATGTTGCCATATGCAAAATAGAAGATCAACAAGAGATCAACCGAAATGAAACTGAAACTCCTATGTCGTTAGACTTTAAGCTGAGTTTGAAAGCTTTTGAGATCAAGGAAAACGAAATGAAAACTATTTTAACAGGAGAAGGAAACGATGATATTTCTGGGAAAGTCAATCCAACTTATGGCATTACCACCAAAAATATTAATCAACTAGCTACTATGACTGCTAGAGCTGCTGGTCCTGCTAGAAGTATGCTTGATCCAATATTAGGCGCAAATACTTCGACATCGAGTACTGCTACGAAGCTGGTCTCTTCAACTGGTGTTGAATCAAAGATATCTAATCATTTGAAAGATACAGCAGAGATTAGAATATTCAATAACTCAACAAATATTGATAATTCCAACAATTTCAGAAGTTATTTTGTATCAGCAAATGGTACTATTGGACAATTATTGAGGGAGTATTGCTCAGAGCTTGGGTTAAATGCCAATAATTTCAAGTTTAAAGAATTTAGTCTGACCCAGAAATCTGAAATTTCTACGTTAATGAATGATAATGAGCACCATATATTTAAGGTCCTTGCCAACACGGATCCTATAAGTACCCTTGAAGTGAATACGTTGGAATTGGTGGAAATTGGTGGAATTAATGGATCGGAATCGTCTAACAATTTAGGTATTACGGGGCAATTTAGTACTTTAGTATTAAATTCTGCTATTACGCCACAAGAATCAACTTATAATTTGAATTATATTGCAGAAGGAGATTCTTCAATCAACAATCCACAGTCCAACTCCAATGCTAACTCTAATACTAACATGATTTTTAGTTCAATCTCAAATCAGAATACCAATATTTCTAGGGTCAGTAAAGAGTCCAACCGAATGGATAAACGAAACACCACTGAGAATATTAAGAGAACTATTAATGCAAATAAATATTTAGAGAACATAATGAGTGGTAAGAATTCACAACTACTTCCAACGAATCTAAATACAATTTATTTCAAATGGAAAGTGTGGAGAAAGAAAAATACTATTCTCAATAGAATTGAAAAGTCGTTAGTTATTGATGGAGATTATATTCATCTTACTCCGTCCGATGATGTTGTGTTTAAAAGAAATCCTAGTGATTCACCTTCATTAAATAATCATCACACTAATAATACCAGTACTCATCATAATTATTTACATCATTATAATTATAACAAGTATTATATTAACCTGATGATGAAAACGACCTCATTCCATGTTACTCAAATTGTCAAACTCAAACAGTACAAGAACAGTAAGAATCCTACCCATTTTAAAATTGTCACCAAGAAACTTAATGAGAATGTAACTGGACGAGATACTACTAAGGAATTGCCTAATAAGAGATACGACTTAGAAGCAGTATCAGTTGCAGAATGTGATGAAATAATCCAGAAGATTAAGTGGGTTCTTCAGGTTTATAACATGTCCAACATGAACTTAGGGTAAATGGTGCGAAGTACAACTATTACTACCGAGCCAATGGGATGTATCGTTTACCAGAAATGTACCTGAACTAAACTTGCTGATAAATTTATTAATCAACTCACCACTTCACAGGGTAGTTGACCTTCTGGAGACACTCTCAGTGGATGCTTCCTCCATCTGGAGCTGCGATTGTTCTTCATTCTCACTGAGTAAATCTGGCTCTGAGTCCTGCATATACGTCTCGAGTTTATTATCCGAAGCTCATCACATAAATTCTTAGTTTTTAGAATTGAATTATTATCTTTTTGCTTTCTTATCAGATAATTGAAGCAAAAAAAAAAAATGGCTGTTTTATCCCTGAATTGGAAGAATCTTCAATCCAAGATCTCTCCTAAGGGTGAAGGTTCTAAAATTATGAAGAAAAGGAAAGCTATACCAAAGGACATTTCTTCATCCAAGTCTGATTTGATAAAGAAAACCCATTCTAAGAAAGTTAAAACAAATGTAAATGATATTAATCCTGTAGAAGTACAACCATTAACCTCTATTGAGCTGATTCTATGGAACTCTGAAAAAGAAATTGATCTTGCAACTATATCTTCATCTTTCACCAAGTCTGTCTCTCACCAACCAATCAAGAATGATGTTCGTAAGAAGGAGCCTGGTAAATATATTGCCATGGATTGTGAATTTGTAGGAGTTGGAATTGAAGGTAAAGAATCTGCACTTGCAAGAGTTTCCATAACAAACTTTTATGGACATGTACTATTGGATACGTTTGTTAAACCAAAGGAAAAAGTCATAGACTGGAGAACCTGGGTTAGTGGAGTAACCCCCAACGATATGGCTAATGCAATTACATTTGAAGAAGCTCAGTTACTCACTTCTAACCTATTGCAAAATAAAATTTTGGTGGGACATGCTGTTCATCATGATTTGGACTCATTATACTTATCACATCCTCGTCATATGGTCAGAGATACCTCGTTATTCAAACCTTACAGAGAGATTGCTAAGGGTAAAACTCCCAGTCTAAAGAAATTATCATTACATTTTTTGAACATTGATATTCAGAGCTCGGCACATTCTTCAGTTGAAGATGCTAGAACTACAATGTTGTTATTCCGGTTAAGGAGGAAAGAGTTTGAGATGAGTGTTCGTAGAGAGAGACAGTAACAAACACAAGGTGCAAGTACTACAATTTGGTATCACCATTCATTAGCATATTCAGTCAACTATTGGCTACAGCATAATTTATAATACGTCAAAGACATAATCTGTAATTTTTATTGTTTAATCTTTCTCTGCCTTTCAGTCAGCACTTGTTAGTTCTTCTGTTGTTGGATTGATTTAGGTTTCTACCAGCGTTCTACCAGCTTACTGTCCTCTTGGTCTTCAGAATCTTCTAGTTCGTTCTCCACATCTGTTCTAGTTCATTCTCCACGTATGTTCCAGTTCATTCTCTACAACTGTTCCAGTTCATTCTCTTCATCTGCTCTAGTTCACACTCTACCTCTGTTCCTCAAGCTCTACATCACACCCTACATCTATCCTTCAATATTATATTATCATTTATCCATAAACTAAATATTAAAAAGAGATGAAAGAAACATTTCTGGGTTTCTTAATCTTCTAATTTCTGTCCTTCTATATAGGAACATGCAGCTCTATATCCCATCTCTTGAATACATTTCACTTCCACAATCAACAAATCCTTATCGTTGAAATTATCAGAAATCTTTGAAAGTTCACTACCACAAGATGAAGTCAAATTCTCTTTTTCTAACAACTGCTTGACCTTCAAAGTATACTTATTCACATCATAACCTCCATCTTCTATTGCAAATGCAAGAATATTGGATATTATTTCAACCGTATCCACTGAATAGCTGTTAACTAAAGATAATTGAAGTTGAGGTTTAACGATATGATAAACTGAATATCCCATATCTTTATTTGTATTGAGCAAAGTCTTATAAAGATGTAAGAACTTACTCCTGAACACACTATCGACAGTATCAGATCTATAGAACATAGCGGCATGGATTAATGTAAGTCTTGCACTTTTCACCCCTGACATGAAGAAATCAACAATAAATTGCGCAGGTTGTTCAGTTTCATGATCTTCAATTAATTCTAAATGTCCAATTTCTTCTAAGAATGAAAAGAAATTGGAACTTGAAGTAATTAAGTATATGAATGAGACATATGGTAGTAAGCTGGAATTTATTAATGAAGTACCACATTCAACTTGCAATTCAACATACTTTTTCAAACATTCTAAGGATGAATGTTTGATCTGAGATACTCTTAAACCCCTTGAAAAAATAAAGAATATATAAATTTCCAAATTGTGTCTTTCAAACTTCACATTATGGGAATTCTCAAATTGAGTGACAAATGGCTCTAAATCTGGTCTGCTTTCAAAAAGTTTGGATATATAATCATTCTCATTATCTGGTGACTGGATTATTTTGGTTAAGGTATTCATAAGAGAATGAATCGCAGGCTGATAAAGTACGATGTTATCGAGTGATGCAAGACAAAGCTGAGACCACACCAAAAATTTTGGTAAAATCGAAGTTGAGGATAATCCTTCAACGATGCGAGAATTACTAACTGTCAGACTTGTAAGATATGATAGAGTAGAAACTTTCTGACGATTGGTCAATTTCAAAACTCTCAGAGCTAATGCATCTCCAATTCCTGGTTTTGATAATACTCCAACGATCAATATTGCTCTATATTGAAATACCGAAGCTCCACCAAATGCAACATCAATCGCGTTTTCACACCATCTTGATCTCCATCTGGCTGAAAGATCTGCCGTACTCCCCAATTCTGATAGAAATGAAAAAAGATGGTCACATAATATTTCAAATGAAGTTACTCTATGGTATATCTGAGTAGCTTCCACATTTGATACACTGTGTTTATTCATTCCAAATAAAAGATGTGCTCTTTGGCCCGATAAATATGTGAGAGTTTCATCGATAACTTTTTGTTCTCTGGTACTTAAATCAGGCTTGTGTAAAAACGACTGAACGGTATTACTAACCAATTTTTGTAAGTCCAAACCAATATCGATCGATTGATGACCACTAAACAATGAACAAAAGAAGAAAACTTCCGCCAAATAGATCTGAGCATAGTAATACAGATCAAAAAAGATGACCGAGCAAATCTTTATTAACACCATGATTTCAACTAGTTTACTTTGAGATGCTATTAGTGAACCATCTCTATTGGCTTGCTTGGCCGCAGTCAAGAGTCTGGATATTAATTCTCCACAAACTTCAATAGATGGAGTAATGACTGCAATGATAAAAGACCATTGGGGACCCTCGTTTTTATTATCTATAGCAAATGCAATGACTTCATCGATTAAAATTGTCGTAAGTCTGCTTTCACGGAACAATTTTTTCCAGATATAGTCGTTCAAAAATGGGATCAGTTCACGATCTGCTGCTGAAATCTGACAAACTAATCTAATAATATCTTCAGTACGGGCAACTCCTCTTTCTCGATCTGCTAGATATATATGATCACAAACATTATCTATCCAAGGTGATATATACATAATAGCCAGTGCTCTATGTTCTTTGGGAACTTTTTCATAGTAATCAAGAAACGCTCTGAAAAATCTATATGATAGTTCAGGTTTCTGTCTAGCAAAGTATTGAGAAGTTGATACGATAAAATCAGTGGTATTTGCTGGTAGTGCAATATTCTTAGCATGCTCGCAAGAAATACCCATCTCCATTCCAAAATAATGTGATAAAGCCGCAAACAAGTAGGTACCAGAAGATCTAACTTCTTCATCAACGCATAACAATGCTTGGAACACCACTTGGTATAAACGACTAAACCATAATAATGGGACAACTTCTTCATTTGTTCCTGAGCCTTCAGTATCATTCACATAAGTCGTTGGTAATAATCTTGAAGTTGCAAAATATAAGAATCTAAGGATTTCCAGTCTCTTTGGAGAAGTTAAAATCAATTGCTCAGTATTACTGAACTGAATGGTGAATTGGGTATCTAAATCGTTAGATCCAATCTCTGATAACACTTCACACTTGGTCACATCATTAAGCTTTCTCACTAAAACTGCTTCAAGTTCAGTAGTTTCGCATAAATTATCATCATATATGTATGCTTCATCTGAGCATATCTGAATCCATTTCCGTCCAATTTTTAAAGTGACCCGTATGAACTTCCCAGTTTCAAAATCGTATAATTTCACATCATTAAATGACACTCTTGTATCTTGAATTACTGCCATTGTTGTACTTGAAAGTCCCAATTTTCTAATTATTTCTGGACTACTATATTGAGAATAAGTCCAAATCTTCATTTGAGAAGAACGCAGACCACTAGCCCTAAAAAATGCCATACTTTTCATTACCACCATTTTTCCAAATATAGGAATATTGAAATAATATAATCTGGAACAGTTGTAAATGAACTGTTCAGGTGCATAATATTGAATTAACGCCAAATAGGTTTCAAAGAAGTGCTGATCAATCTCTGCTTCTGTAAAATCAAGTATCATATAGAATCGATTATCCCAAACTTGCATGCAAACTTCAAACATCTTATAAACCAAAATTTCTGTATAATTATTAAATTTGGATTTGAGTAGTTCTAAATTAACTACAATGCAAGGAGTTCCATCTTCAAATATGTTGGTATGGAAAAGAGGAATATCTGCTGGTATGTCAGCATATTTGAGTGACATTCTCCCCATAAAATCTGCAAAATGAGAATTCGAAAGTGATTCACTGACTCTTAAAGAAGGATTCAATTGTAATGAAAGTAAAGATTTCGGTTGTCCTAATTGAGATACAAGTGAATCCATTTTCTGGAAACATTCAATTCGTTTCCGTAAATAATTCTTATCTCCAAATGAATCATCAAACATGTAGTTAGTTTTAATTTCCAAGAAATAATGATAGAAAAATTTATGAAGATATCTTAGCTCTGGTAATGGAACTGTGGTAACTGGCTTAAATGGATATTCAGTAATCTCTGCTTGGGACATTTCTTTTAAAAACTTAAATATCTGGTCGTTAAGTTCAAGAAGCTCATATTGTTTGGATTGTAATCTTTGCCACTTTAAAATTCCCAAAGATCCATTTACTATAGATTGAATCATTTTAACAAGTTGCATTAGTGAACGCTTCACTTTTGGATTAGATATTGGAACCAGTAAAAATACTTCAGGGCTAATAATTGCTGGACATAAATATCTCAAGAACAAATATGATCCAACAGCAATTGTGGCATTATCGGCTCCATCTTTAGCAACAGTACCAGTATATATTTCACGACAAATGAATTTGAGGAAATTTGGAGCAATTGAAGTTGATGTAGTGATAGCTAATACTAGCTTTCGGAAAGATATAATGAATAGATCCGCGTCTTCATCTATTTCTCCAGATTCAGAAGTGCCAGTACTGCCCTCTTTAGCTAAAGCATTGGGATTTTTTTCAACTTCGAAACTAATATCATTTTTAACTAAATCTTTTACAAAAGGTCTCAAAGTCTTTGCAAGATATTCTGCTCCGTAGTCTTTAGCAAAATTAGATAATAATCTTGTGAGGGTGCTATTTCTTCTGAAGATGTCAGTTGAACGAGAAGCAGAGTTAATTTCATCTCCTATAAGAGTATGAAACAACAGATCAAGATTCTTAGTGTAGCCAAATAGACCAAATAAAGAGGATGCTAGCAAGTTGTGTTCACTGGAAGATGCAACTCTAGCAGCACTACCACATATATCGACAATCTCTGAAAATTTTTGAAAGGTATCTGGAGGAAATTCTTCAGTTTCCAAACAATATATTCGTTTTGAAAAAATGTCAGCAAATACATTTAGAAAAATTGCTCTTAATTTTTGGTTTTCATGAAATCCAAGTGGTAAAACAAATTGCATTCCAACATTGGTATCAGCTCGCAATATATTCAGAATACATTTTAAAATATTCTCAACAACAAGATGAATTTTGTACTTTGATTTCATGGCAGCAGACTTGCTATTAGTATATTTTTGTAAAACTTTGTAAAAAGTTGAAAAATAGTTCATGAACACCATGTCTTTTGCCTTTCTGACTTCTTGGTCTCTTGTGCCTTCAGGAATCTCTAAACTGATTCCATCAAGTTGTAAAGCTAAGCATTTAGAGCATTCAGTAGCTAAGTCAATGTTTAAATATGCTTTCTCAGAAAGAGACGATTGATCGGAGCCCGTAGAAGATTTTTCATCATAAAACACAGCCAGTTGTAACCAATCAAGAGTTGCCCTTGAAAATCTATTTCTAAGTCTAAAGGCTCCACTTAATCCAACTCTTGCCTTATCACTTTCAATTGCTGAACATAATTTACAGAATCGAATCTTAATTCTTATCGTTGCAGACATATTTTCACTTTGGTTGATATACTTGACAATCAATTCACAGATACTGGGCAATAATGCAACAAGAACAAATGCTCCATCATTTTTAACTCTAATCATCAGAGTCACCACTGTCAAAACTTGTTCAATGAATAACACTCTTTCTTCGGAATCAGTCTTAGAATCTAAATAACTTTTCATAATATCAATCAATTTTGTGCATATTAATTGGTAAACGGCTGGATGAGATTCACTAGACAATACATCTTTAACAACCACTCTTATCACCAAATCTTCAGAAATAAGAAGAAAGATACTTCTCTCAAAGAATTGGCTAATATGTTCAAGTGCTCTCTGTTTCTGAACGATATCATCTCTTAAAAATCCTTCTTGCATAAGCGATCCACTAACTGATACCAAAAATCCTGTGTAATGCCTGAATACAAGATTCTGGATATCTAAATTATTTCTTGTCTCTATCATATCTGACCATCGAGCATAAATAATTAACCAAATTTCAAAAATTGATTGTGAAGGCTTTACTTCCCGTACAATAGATCTCAATTTTTTGTGCAATGAAACAAATCCTGTGAAAACACTATTGTCATTCATAATCTGAACAAACTTTTCATATAAACATTTATTATAACAACCATCTAAGTTGGTGTATAATGTTTCAATCTCTTGTGAATATAATTGAATAGAATTCTTTGTAATGTTATAAAATTCAATGTCATGAGTACAGAAAGATAAAATGAAGATTTTTTCTAAAGAACTTGAAACCAATTTACCAATCTCAAGTTTCAGTACTTCGTCCAACGATTCAAATAATGCAATGAATTTTGGGTCCTGGATCATAGAATCTCTCTTTTGAAGAAATTTATTCAAAAATAAAAAGCATGCATTAAATTTAGAATCTGTTAATGACAATTGCAAGCAGGTTTCAGTGACATGATAAATGATATAATTCAGGGTAATATAATTTTGAATCAATACCAATTCATTAGCTTCAACTTCTTTTAAGAATTCATCAGAAAGTAATGACATGGATAATGAGCAGGCAGCGTCAAGTAAGATCTCACCAGTATTTAGTATTGCACTTTTCAATGGATTAGTAATTTCTTCTGAAAACTTTTGAATCTTATTTAAAGATGATATTGAAGTGTCCAAGTCTTTTAAATAATCTAAATCAATAAAATACACTTGTGGGACTGAGATAAAGATATAAAATAGGTCTGAAAGAACTTCTTCGGTATTTGCTAATAGCTTGGTAGATGATGTAGTCGATGAAACTGAAATTGAAGATGCCGTTGATGAAGCCATTGCGGGTGCATTTATATATTTTCCAGCCTGCTGTGAATGAATTTTAGTTCTATTACCACCTGAAGACAAAACTGGACGTATCTCTCTATCGTCGTCTATTATTGTCGAATTTATTATATTCTCCGATAAATTTGGTCTATTACTTGAAGAATGGCCGGGTGCATTACCCTGATCAAAGCTGCTTTTCCTTGAACGAATAGAAGCTTGAGGAGATTTTTGGTTCAATGAAGTTCTAATACTTGCATTGCTGTCTACACTTCTAAGACTGTTTGTCTCAAGTGGTGGATGCAGTAACATATTCTGTCTCACTGACTGAAGGAAATTGTATTGAAGTTGATGTTGATCAGTCAGGTTCAAAATCTTTGTTGCTCCAACAATCATGTTTTTCAAGGAAACTTTCAACTTAATCATAATTTTATCAAATTCTACTTGAGTCTTTTTAAGTTCGGAAAGACCCTTGACAACTTTAACTAAAATTTTCATTTCCTTTAAATTTCCTTGTGATTGATAATATTTCTGGATCAAAATTTGAATGTATTTATCAGGGTTGATCAATACTGCAACAACATATAGGTTTATGAATAAATTATCAAATAATATATTTGCTTCTTTGGTATTGAATGTAACATTCAATTTATGTAATGATTCATAAGTAGAATCAAGGTGTTCAACACAAAATTTTACCACTGGATGGTCACTACTCGATTTTGGTAATCTGGCAGCAAGGTAGAAAACATTAATTAAAGAATCAAAGCTTTCCAAGTTTTCTAAATTATGAGATTCTTTTAATATTTGATTTAAGAACTTCAATCGCTTGTTAAATTTTGTCTTAAGTTTATTTGGTTTTTGAGAAAATTCCATAAAATCTGATAAACATAAAATTACTAACCATGCTTGAACCATTGAACTTGCACCTAAGTGTTGATTACCTTCAAATATTGTTGAGACATAGTCAAATAAAACTTTACACGTATCTTCTAATGGAGAGCCACTTTGAACAATAAAAAGATAATCTTCTGGTCTTGAAAAACATTGATCTTTAATTGAATTGGAATAAAAAACCAATACCACTTGCTTCCACGTATTTGATTTGACAAAGGGTAAAAATCGAGTCATGTCTTCAGCCATTCTTTGACCTACTACTTGTTCATAAAACACAAATTCAATTAAGGGAGAAAACTTTAAAAGATAATATTGTGGTACTAATTGTCCATTTTGAGCAAATGAAAAAAGCTTTTCTTGGATGAAACCATAATAATCAACAGGATTTGCTACGGCAAGAAATTTTAATAATACCAGACAATAGTTATCTATATCATTAATTGCCTTTTCAAGTGACTCTTGTGTACTCAATTCACTATGTATTGGTCTCGTAACATAATTGGTTGGTCCAGATGTATTGGATGATTCAGAATTGATAGCTCCTATTGAATTATAATCTTGACCTATAGATGGCGAAGTTAATGTGGCAGATGTAGGTACAAGATTAGATGATGTTGAAGCCGAATTTGTAGTTGATAGTGAACTAATGCTAGATTGTAAATGGGTCAATTTGCTAGTGGGAGATTTAACAGTTGGAGACGTTATGGAAGAAGAAAAAGAATCTGTAGTAGATAATGATGGTTGTTTCGATTCTTTATCTTCATTTGATAATGCAGAAGGAATAGTAACAGTAACTGAATGAGTTACATTGGTTCCAGTAACGGTGTTTGAAGTTAAATTGGCATTAACATAGCTATTATCAGCAGATCCACCGGACATTGCCGTTGGCAGTAATGTGGGTATCTTTTTCACAAGTGATACTGTTCTCTTGGCCATCTGAAACAGAAATAAGCAAACAATAGTTTCTATCCATGAATGTATAAGTTTTGAATTTAACTTTAGAGGCGGTTGATAATGATAATACATTGCAAAATTAAACGGTCTTGAATAATCAAAATTCGAACCAGTTTCTTGAGGTATAATGCCACCTCTCAGTACCCAATGACAATTGACAAACTCAAATAAGAATTTAAGCACTATCAAGGAAGAGCTTAGAGAATTTGCAGAACGTTCACGAAGATCAACATTATTTGCTTCTTGATTAATCGACTCAAGTATTCCACAGAATGTGGACAAAACGTCCGAAGCATAGATGTTTGTATCTACTCCAAGTAAAATGCTTCTCGTTACAAGATATTGAGGGTTTAATTCAATTTCTGCTATAGTATATCCAGTACGATTAGGTAAGAAGGATTCGATTCTCTTACCCAAATATTCTATGAATTCTTTCAGCATTATCGAATTAGTATTAAGTTAAGGAATTTGACAATCAATCCAATTGGTTCTAGTCAATGTAGCCTGAATGGATATGTATATATATATATATATATTGGTTCTCTTATTCTCTCTTTCTTTTAGTTTTCTTGTTCTTTATGTTCTTGTCTTTGTTTGAAGAGTTCAATGGTAAAATAAATGCTCTCAATCCTAGAAGCTAATTGGAAAGGGAAATGGAGTTTTGGATCTTCAAACTCTTTGCTTAAAGGCTCCCTGTACCAAAAAATGGTCTTTGTTTATCAATATCAAAGAAATAAAAGCAATGGATGTGAATATAAAATGAAACAAATGTAGATATTTGAATCAAAAAAGTTCACAATGCCAACTTTGAATGAAGAAAAGATTAAGGAATGGGAAGAAAAAAAGAGAAAAAATAACTCCAAGGGATCAGGTAGTAATCAATTGAAATGTGCTGATGATTAGAAACCTAATCGCGGTATATATAGGGGACGATTGTTAGACACTAACACTAATATAATGGTAGTGTTGTGATGTACAAGTACTTTTAAACTCAAGGTAAGTAGAATTGAAATTACGAAACAAAACTGAGTTCAGATTGAGGTTTGGCCCTGAATTTCTTTTTTAATATTTTTTTTTTTTTTTGATTTTCTGAATTTTTATTTTTTGGCCCTGGGGTCCCCCTCGTGTAACGGTGGAGTTTTGGGGAACTGAGGTTCAAGATTAGGGCTCTTGGTCACTAAAAATTGCGAACAATAGGACCCTGAGCGGTATTTCTAGGTAGAGGTAAGCCCAAGCAAGTTGGAGCATCTAATTAGATGAAAGATAAAATAAAAATATGGGGTATGGTGATGAGGTTGGAACGGAGAAAAAACAGACCAATAGTTAGTGAGGGCTTGTTACTAGAGTAATAGTAGAGTAATAGTAGAGTAATGGTAGAGTACTTGTTACTGAGTATTGCCAGCTATATATTTACTGAGCGTCTGCGATTGAGCGTTTGCTACTGTGTGGTCGCTTCTGAGAATTCGCTTCTGAGAATTCGCTTCTGAGAATTCGCTACTGAGTAGTCGCTTCTGAGAATTTTTACTAAGCAATTGGCTACCAAATATTTATTCTTCTGGATTACAGAGCGTCTGTTTCTTTACATTACACTCTGCATAATACTGAGCAGCAGTTACTCGATGCTTATCATTTAGGTAGTTCAGGCAAATAAGATTCCTCTGAGTAAAGTTACGTTCCATCAAACTTCTAGCATTAGGCTCTCAGTGTGGCACGAAACCCAACGCATCATCTAGGGTTGCGATCTCTGCTCAGATCTGGACTTGGATCTTGCTGACGATCTTAATGCCAACCATTGACTCATGAAATTAGAAAGCTAGCATTTTCGTGGCAATAGCCTTCAGGACTGCATCAACAAGGACAACTTTGATGTGTTGGTCGATGTGTTTGTCAGATTCAGAGAGTGTTCAAAAATCATTGTCGTAGTACTCTTGAGCTTATCAAAATGATTGCAAAAACTGGGCCTCCATGGGCGAATCTGAAGTCTTGATTTGGGTTCCCATTACAGAGAAATTTCTACAACAGGGGAAAGATAATGAGCCCATAGTAAACAAGCTTTGGGGGACCATTCCCATGGTAGAATAGGTGGTTAGATTGCTCCTACCACATCCACTCTCAGCACAAGAACAATAAAACATGTAAAAAGAAAAGCAGCAATCGAGCTGAAAAAAAAACTTGAAATTGCGGCGATTTGAACCAGTGCAGTACCAATTGGTAGTTCGGTTTTGTTCGGCCCAACTTTCACCTCAATTCAAAGAAGCTTCCAACGGTTGTCCTGGATGGATTTTTTATTTTGCAACGAGAGGAGGGGGCTTTTATTTAAGCTCATGTGGAGGGTCTTCAGACCATAACTATCTTTCACATTATTATTTTCAAGTTCTTATTTTTGATGCTTCCCCCAACCAAAACATCATATCCTTCTCAATATCTAAACATCTTTTTTTATTGCTTGGCAGTTACTTACTTGTACCCTCCAATTTCTTAAATCAATGAGTTCGTAATGTCATCAACGTTTTCAATGTTGCCCCAAAATGCTAAAAAATATTCGTTTAATACTCCCCACAATTTCTTTTGATGCGATTTGATTGTAAGTAACCTCACTAGGGTAGACGGTTCTGACATCAGGGCGGCGTGAAACATTTGTTCCTACAAGATGCAATAAACTTTCAGTAATTGTTATTTTCACAGGCTCAAGAGTTATGTGTTGGATCAATGTAGTATTGCTAGATATGGAAAGAAGTGTGGTGCCATTCCTTCCGTTCCTTCCTTTTCTTGAAGTTGTTTCTTTGCTCTTGTGTGCTTTGATTTTTATCTCGACAACTCTAATTATCGCTTTCCTCCCAAATGTGTCATAGCCTTTAGCAATAATGTCGCGGGGTTCCGTCTCAAACTTAAAACTTAAACCGTTATGTGTCTAAGGGGTAATTCGATTCCATTACAATTCACTTGCACCATCAACGTTTAGTTCAGAACATTTGAAGGATACCAATTCGTTACTGCTCAAGTGCTGTGCTGGTGAATAGTTACCGTCCAGACATTTATCGCTGCTTCCCTTTTCCTCTTTCCTGCTGACTGGGAGGGGGCCAGGGGGCAAGGGGATCGAGCTGGGCTCCACGTTGTGGTTCCCCAAAATTTGCGACCAACGGAGAGTCCGGACTCCCCTAAACTTTGCACGTTGCCGAGGGCCATTTCATGGAGACTCCTGCTGAGGGCTTATCTCGAGCGAAGCGAGCCAAGCCTACGCAGTGGCTCCCCCCGAGCAGGGGCCAGCGGAGCGTCAAATCCCCCCTAATTGTCCTCAATCTGCCCCAGTGTTCGCTAAGTACTTTGATGAATCTTCTCAACGTCTTAGAACAAAGACTAACAATTCAGGAGGAA
>JAKTYG010000209.1:0-19830 GCA_030564725.1 Chernovozyma sophiae-reginae
CCGTAGGGAACAGCTCTCCGCAGGAGTCTCCATGAAATGGCCCGAGCGGAGCGGTTGGGGACCTGGAGTGTTGAAGATTAGGAGATCAGAGAGAAGACAATTGGGGCTGCTGGTACCAAATGGTCGTTTGCGTTTCACCCTCTGGCCATCTTCTCCAAACCCATTTCCCAAGTTCAATCCCTGCATATAACCGGTTGCAAAAGTGCCAAACCTCCCCATGTTGGCCGTAAAAGTGTTGACATAGACAGCACAAACTTATATAGTTGTATGTTAATGATACTCTTAGTTAGGTGGTGAAGAAATGAATCAATGGAGCCATTGTGTGGACCGTGTTGTAGGAAACTTGACCAACAAGCAAGATGAGAACCTCTCAGACCAACGCAATTCTGAGACTGACTATTGGTTCCAATCGGCCAATAGGTATTGGCTTAAACTGAATACTGATCTAGAGTTAAGATTAAATTTGGATTCATTGATTGACAGCAGGATGGAGCCTCTGTCTCCAATCTCCTCTGTGTACACTGAGTATGATTATGAGAGAGAGGAGGTGAAGAATGACGACAAGGTCGATACGGTGGATGTTGCCGGAACGTTGTTGCCACCAATGGTTATTGGAAGTTGGAGAACAACAGAGAGTCATACCAGCGAGTCGGAAGTGACAGATTCTGTGAATCGGTGCATGGAACCGTCCCGAACTGCTAAAATATTGGCAAAACTGGTGCCAAAGTCAGAACCAGTGATTGATTCCGATGGGTTTATTGACCTACAGCGATTTAAAAAGATAAGAGAGCAAGTCAAATTGATTAAAACAAGACAGAAATGTGCTCCACCATTATCGTACTCATCTACCACCATTCGAAGGAACGGACAGGTGAAAAGAAGTAGACCTGTAGCTGCCAATTCAACTGCTGGGGCTCCCTCTCCTACAGTCATTGACCCGCCCACCAAGTTGGCTCCGCCTACTAACGCGCTGAAGTTATACCGAAGTAACTCCAAGTCAAGAAAATATCTCTCTACAAATGGTGGTTGCATTTTTAATATTCGACGTCAAGCACGCCGTGAAGATAGGTGAATGCGTACGACTTCAAATAATATTGGCTAATCTTTGAGATCACAACACACATTCACTATCATCCTCCTTTACGGAGAGGGTGGCATATAACGCGAATTCAAAAGAAATACGATCGATCGATAACAGATCTTTGAATCAAAGTGAGATACATTCTACAAATCCCTTCCCTTATTGGTGGAAAAAAGCTAATTTTTTTTGTTTCTAGAATATCTGCTTAACATCGGAAACCGACCTGGTTTATAACATTGCATCCTTGCTTGACATCTCTCTTCGTTATCCAACAAAGATATACCCATATTCTCCATCTATAATTGGTGAGCGAGGCACGCCCAGTTTGTCTTTTTTATTTTTTTTTTCATTAATTTACTGGCCCTATTGGCACCTTTGATACGAATAAACGCTCCCAACGAATATCAAAACTCGAGAAAACCACCACCACCAACAAAGGGAAAAAAAAAACACTCCAGGTTACTTCAAACTTTATAAACACCTTTTTTTTTTTTCTTTTGGAGAACGAAGTTGAAAATATGCTACCATTGAACATCGTCATTACGACCTTGTTGTTTTTTGTGAGTATATCCAATGGGTTTTATTTACCAGGAGTTGCTCCAACAAGCTATAAAGAAGGAGACCCAGTATCATTACTTGTTAATCATTTAACCCCATCTTTACATCACATATCAAAATCCTACCATTCCGTCGATAGTAAGACCTATGTCTATTCATATGATTATTATTATCCTAGATTCCATTTCTGTACACCTGAAGGTGGACCAAAGAAGCAACTGGAATCGTTAGGATCAATTTTATTTGGTGATAGAATTTTTAATTCTCCGTTTGATATTAAGATGTTAGAACCTAAAAACTGTGTATCTTTATGTTCATCTGCTTATACTAAATCAGATGCAGTATTTGTTAATCGTAACATTAGAGCTGGATACAGTCACAATTGGATTATTGATGGATTACCTGCTGCCAGGGAAATGTATGATGAGAAAACTGAAACCAAATTTTATGGACCTGGGTTTAATATTGGTGATGTTGATGATAATAACGTTGCCCACTTATCTAATCATTTTGAAATTAAAATTGAATACCATAAACGTGGTACAAATGAATATAGAATTGTTGGTATATTGGTTTATCCTTATAGTTTAGATAGATCATCCCTTGGAGCAGATGCTACCGAAGATAAAATATGTTCAAGTGAATTACCACCAATTCATTTATCAAAGGAAGAAGAAACTAATGTTAAATTTACTTACTCAGTATCATTCCATGAATCTGATACTGTTTGGGCTACAAGATGGGATAAATATTTACATGTCTATGATCCAAAGATTCAATGGTTTTCATTAGTCAATTTTTCACTTGTGGTGATCTTTTTAGGAATCATTATGGCTCATATTTTAATGAAAACTTTAAAGAATGATATTATGAAATATAATGAAGTCAATTTAGATGATGATATTTCTGATGAAAGTGGATGGAAATTAATTCATGGTGACGTTTTTAGACCACCTCAACATAAATTATTTTTATCAATATTTGTTGGAAGTGGAGTTCAATTGTTATTGATGACATTTGTTACAATTGGTTTTGCTCTTTTTGGTTTATTATCTCCTTCAAATAGAGGATCTTTATCAACTTTCATGTTTATTCTTTTCATTGCCTTCAGTTTTGCTTCTGCTTATGTTTCTGGTTACCTTTATAGATTCTTTGGTGGTGAAAGTTGGAAATTAAATATGATTTTAACCCCAGTGATCGTTCCCGGAATTATCTTCTTGATTGTTATTTTCTTAAATTTCTTCCTAATTTATGTTAATTCTTCCGGAGCAATTCCATTTGGTACTATGGCAGCAATTATTGTTATATGGTTCTTGTTTTCCATTCCGTTATCCATCTTTGGGTCAATCTTATCTTCGAAAAGAAAATTATTTTCGATTCCAGTCAGAACTAATCAAATTCCAAGACAAATCCCTCAACAACCTTGGTATTTAAGAACTATTCCAACCATGCTTATAGCAGGTATCTTCCCATTTGGATCAATTGCAGTTGAAATGTATTTTATTTATTCATCATTATGGTTCAACAGAATCTTTTATATGTTTGGATTTTTATTCTTCTGTTTCATCTTGATGCTTTTGATAACATCGTTAATTTCAATACTAATGATTTATTATTCCTTATGTTCAGAAAACTTCAAGTGGCAATGGAGATCTGTTTTCATCGGTGGAGGTTGTGCGGTATACGTTTTCATTCATTCATTATTTTTGACAAACGGAGAAAATCTTGCTGGTTTAACTTCAACAGTATTATATGTTGGATACTCGATTATTGTTTCATTATTAGTTTTCCTTTGTTGTGGTTCGGTTGGATTCATTAGTTGTTTGTTCTTTGTCAGAAGAATTTATGCTGAAATTAAAATTGATTAAATCAAATTGAATGAAGATTGATAAGTTGATGAATAGGTAGTAACGGTTGACTTATACCGGTAGGTGGTGGAAGTTTGAATTTTTTGAAAATGGTTATTTTGATTGCACATCAATATCCAATCCATACCATTCCACTATTGTTCGTTGTTCAATCTAAACTGCTAAAAAGGTCATAAACGAATTGCTTTTGTTCATTTAGTTGATATTATTATCTTTTTTTTTTATAGAATAACTGAATACTATGCAAGGAAACAATTGAATTGGATAGAATCTGACTCAACAGTCTTAAGTTATTCAAATCTACAACAACAAGATTTCAAATCTTGATATATTACATTATTGCTATATAAGCATCTTAGATTAAAACCAGCCATCAACATCTTCATTTTCAATGAATTTCATTATTTTAGTTAGAAATTCATCGTTCCATACTTCAATTCCTGATGACTTGATCGAATTCAGTAACGGAGATGTTGGACCAAATCTTAAATCGTAGAGATCAATCTTATTTTTGATCAATATTAAAGCAATTGAACCCAATGGATTATTAATTTGTAGATCAGACTCGGTAACAATATTGTTGCTGCTATTATTAAGACTGTTAGCATTGCTTCCATTATTACTATTCCCACTGCTATTTTTACTTGAATTCCCATTACCATTCCCTGTACCAATCGATACCAGTCGATAAGAAGTGTTTAGATTACCATTCAATAAATTAAACGCAATGGAAATATCACTATTAATCTTGGAACAACGATTAGTCAATTCGGGATCATTCCCAGTCTTAATTAGACTATCAATGATTAATTTTGATAACTTAATCAATTTGTAACATTGCCCATATGACATATTAAGTAGCGGAGTAATTAATTCAAAGCTATTAGCTTGAGATGATGAACTCAGTTTTCCATTTTCACTTGATTGAAGAGGATTGTTTATGGTTGAAATGTAATTTGATAAAGATATGATTGATTGAGAAAGCTTCTTGATCAAACGACACAATTTCAATTGACAATCATAAATGGTTTCTTCAAATTCTTCCTTGTTTATATCCTTTTTTGATAGTATGGAACAAATTTCATAAAGATATGATATTACTTCATATTTATCCTTTAATAATACAATGAAATATTTAGGAAATACATCATCCTTAATCGTTAAAAGGTTATTCAATTCTGGATTATTATGCGAATAATGGAATAAATTCTTTAAAATGGAATCTCGATCATAATTATTCAACAATTTGTTATCTCTAAGATGAACTAAATCATCCAAGATGATGATTGATTTGAAATTGATTAATCCATGAGTCAACTTTGGATTTTTGATAGGAACCAAATAATTTAAATTCTTAGTCAACAAGTTAATGAAACCATTTTGATTTTGATTTTGGATTTGGATTTGGTTTGGTAAGATTTTCGAAATCCCAATACTTAAAGAATAAATGGAGTCTATTATTGATAGACATAGATACAACTTAGGTAGATAGAGTTTAATATCATCATGATTTGGAGTTGAATTTTTTTCTTGTTGTTGTTGTTTCATGAAGTCGCTAAATTTGGTCATCACCTTAAAATCATTAAAGATGGAATTGGTTATACTGATCCCTAGAGAATAGATATCTCCATTCAACAATATGGAATAATTGATTAGCAATAATGACGAGAAGAAGAAAATCAACATGTTATCATTTATCTTGAAACCAAAGTTTGAAAATGGATATATGCTCAATACCTGATGGAAGAATTGAATGTTATCCTTTATGCAAATGGTTTGATAATTGTTTAAATTGACCAATGAAATCAAAAACAATTCGATTATAATCTTAGACTCTGGACCATCATCTAATTGATTTAAAATATCCTTTAAATGATTTTCATTGAATGGAAGAATGGGGAATTGGTTATGAAATTTTGTATAATAAATGTTTAAATTCCTTTCAAAGCTATCCATGGAGAAATTTTGATTGTATTGAGCCTGAGAGATTTTCAAATCGATATGGGATTGTTGTAATGGTTGAATTTGCGGTGGATGTTGATGTTTAAGTAATGGTAACCCTTGTTGTATTGGATATTGATAAGGTGAAGGATACAATGAATGCAAAGTAATTCCTTGAGGACCAGGAATTGGAAGACCTTGAGGGTTTTGGGTCTGAATATATTGATAGCCAGAAGCGTATCCTAAATGAGAAGGAGTTGCTTGGAGGATTGGCTGCTGCTGTTGCTGCTGTTGAAGTTGAAGCTGCTGAATTTGTAATAGAGTTGGGGGTGGTGGTTGTGTTTGTTGTTGAAATTGTGGTGGTTGAACCTGCCCACTTATATTCATAGTGGAATTGATTCTACCATTCAAACTTGATAACGAAGATATTGAATTTCTAGGAGATGAAGATTGTGATAATCTTGAATTATTAAACGATTTGACCGAATAAAAATCTTCATCACTATCAGAAACACCAGTATCACTTGCAGATATACTTGGTCTAAGTGAAGGTAACCTTGAACGTGAGGCATTACTTGTAGTATCTACACTTGAATTTGAAGATACTGAATCAACTGAAGATCTTCTAACATTTCCTCCATTACTATTAGAAGGCATTTCATAAGGAACTTTCCAGAAAGGTCCTTGTATTGGGGGACTTTTATTAGCCTTTTGTAAATTTTGAGATATTAGATTGGAATTTAAAATTCCATTTATATTTCCATTTCTTGGAGATGAAGGAGAAGATGTAGAATTGGTATCAGAATTTCTAACATTCTGAAAAGCTTGAGGAAGTACTTGAGGAAAAGAGCCAATTAAAGGAGGTAATATTATTGGAGAATTGGATGATTTGTTAGTCGTAGGAGTGGATATTTTAGGATGCAGACTGGGAAATGGTAGTTTTTGTATTGGATTGGAATCAGGAGAACTTGTTTTCACATTTATAGTCAAGGATGGAGGTATAGGAGGAGTGTCGTTAGTAGAAAAAATTGACAGTTTCCTTGGTCTATTATGTTCCAATTTTTCTTCCAAATCTCTTATATAGCCTTTTGAAGGACCTCTTTTCAAAGGAACTCTTGAAAATGCACAAGTTTCATTATTTTTGGCACAATTTGAACATTTTTTGATGAGAGTGTTGGTACCATTGGAGAATTCTCCATCACATCTGACTTTTTTCCTTCTACAAGCATCACATGCTCTTGAAACTTTTGATCTCTTGCGAGGGATGGAGTCTGTATTTGATTTGTTATCGTCGGACATTTTATACTATGCAAATAGGGGGTGGGGGCGAGAACAAAAGAGGACGACAAAACACAGCAAAAAGATTTGAGGTCGACCAGACGATTCGGTATCAGTTTATGGCTTTAGTTCTGATCTGGATGTGAATTAAGGGGGGGAGGGAGAGCCTGTGGTCGCGGCGGAGGGAGACAGGGTTATGGATGGTTATGGATGGTTATGGATGGTTATCGATGGATATGGATGGTTATCGATAGTTATCGATAGATTGTACCAAATAGCAGATCCAGATCTCCAGTTGTTCTTCTCAAATGAAGATAGATAGTTAGATCGAAAGCCTCCTGTTGTCTGTTATAAACACCTTCCAGGCTATCAAAAGCTTCGACTAAATTGAATCGATCTCGTCCCACTTACTCAAATATGTGAGACTGAAATGACAAGCGAAAAACACAAACGGAATTTACAAACTTTGTATCGAAAAGCCAAAAATTATGTGAAGCCAGCGGTGAAAATGGGATAGGAAGATCAAGTTGAAAGGTTCAAATTGAAATGTTTAGATTGTAATGTCCAGATTGAAAACGAAATTTCTTCTGGTGGCCCCAAAAAAAATATTTCGAAAAAGAAAAAACTTCCAATCAATGGATCTTGTAATTGGGTTACCCTTTGTATAGAGAATAAGGATGCAACGTTACACAGTCCAACAATTGCCCCAGAATATGAAAGAAGAGGAGTACTATTGGGATGAATGTTCCGTTTAGAAACTGGCAATAGTTTGCTTTGGTGCAAAGAAGTAGCCTGAATGAATATGGATAGATAAACTCAAAGATAATTAAATTGGATGGGGTCACAATTGAAGAAGAAGTAGGAACGGAAAAAAAAAAAATCGCATTGATGAATAGAGTCTGGGGATTTAGAGAGTCAGACAAGAGCGGTACACACATTGAAAAAGAATCCACAAAAAAAATTTTTTTTTTTGAATTTTTATTTTTTTAAGATATTTTTCGGTGTAAATAGACAATCTGGCACCGGGATCGTTAGAAAACGAAAGAAACGTTGTTTACATCTAGAACTACTAAAAGTGTATGAACATGCTAGCAATAATTTTGTTTTTTTATTAAATGTGATTCCTAATCGGGCAATGGAATAACGAAAAGCTAATCGGAGGCACAATTTTTCAGAAATTTTCACTTGACGAATTGAATTACAAGTGTGCTCATTTTGTTTTATTAGTGAGAGAAATTTTAAGCAAAAGTAACTTAAAACTCAGCTCTTTCTATTGGTGTTCACTATAACATGATGTAAGATATCCTACTTCCCGTTTATTTTCTTTAATTTTTTTTTTTTATTTTATTCATTCTTACTTGCAAAATGGGGCCATCAAATTTTTTTTTCTTCAATTGTCATTTTGCAAATCCTTTTCGTATTTCCCCATATATTCGGAAAAACTGAAGAGTCCGGGGTTTCCCGGATTAATCGGGCGAACGGCTTTTTTTTCTGAGAAAAAGAGGTAGCGGGGGAACCAAAGATTGTACCAACTGACACTCCTTCACCCACTGCGCGCCCCACCTCACCCGGGAAATTGTACTCCCGTTGACTTCAAAACCCGTATCTTTTACAATAATATCCACGATTAGCCAAAGTAGTGCTTCGACGGTACCAGAAATTTACCGAACAACCGTTTCTCATTTCTCACTAGGAACATATTTGATTATTGGTTGGTGATTACCGGAATCTCAATGCATCTAATGTCCCCAATCCTGTGTCCTCCGCGTTACTCCCCACCCCACTGTAAATGGAAAAATTATTCTCGGATGATTATCCAATTTCAAAAGGAGAAATTGATTAACCTCTCAAAGTATACAACAGCATGAAATATTGCTTGCATGATTTTGCAAACGGATAAATACATGACCTGCCAACGAAGGAATAAGGAGCTTGACTCTCTTATATGGGGTGTATGGGTTATGAGACAGATCTAGCCAAAGGCAAAAAATTCAATGACCAAGAGCAATCAGATGTTTTTTGCGTATGGGGTAAAACTATTCACCATGAATACATCACAACATTAATGTTTTACTACATCAATTGAAAATAGGAATTGTGTCCAATATACTGCAACCCTTACAGGTTATACTTCTTACAACAAAGAATTTTTCAATCTTCGGAGAATTGTTTGCCTAAGATCTGCGGCATTGGTGTCTTTATCGTGGGGGTTATTCCTGTGTGACGCAATGGGACATAATTGGACAGAAATCTAAGGATTCTAAGCCCTTGAGAGTATGCAACTATAAAATTTATTTCTGTGCTGCATTAGGAAGTACCATCAGACATTTATGCAATAAAGGTATATTGCAATGAAATAATACAATATTAGAGTATATCTACTATTCATACACCTGTAATGTTGGACTATTAGAGAGGAAAAGTAATTGATCTTGTAAAAAAATAAAAAAGGAAAAGGAATTGACACGGACAGGAATTGAACCTGCAACCCTTCGATCTGGAGTCGAAAGCTCTACCATTGAGCCACCGCATCACCCTTGAACAACCAAAAGATTTAAGTACATAGACAAGATGAATCACTTATCTGTGGTACCTGATAGCTTAGAATAGGAGGATCGATGTAAGAAAGATCAATCTTCACTTTAGATATGATGTTATGTAAAGTCTTTCAAGACATTTAGAGTCGACTTCTGGAGCCTGCACATCTGCTGCATCTTCACTACATGTGCAGTGCGTCTTCTGCGCGTCTCTACGTCTCAACGTCTCTTCTGCTGCATCTTCTTACATCTTTGCAGCATCCGGACCGCTCCCCATCTCTACTGCTCTACTACTTCAAGTTTGCCCACGTAAATGAATAATTAACCATTGTCCCGTCTACATACCATATTCACGACCTTATACTCGAGTGTGATCACCGTTTTCTTTCACCACACTCTAATGTAGAAATGTGCTCCACCTCAATATCATGCTAATGACATTACAATTTCCCACTCATTGACCATATCCATCCATCTCACTTCTTCTCCAACATCTCTTCTGTTCCAGACTTCGTAGATCACCTGTTTAGCTCTCCAGTAATTGGCAACGTTCTGGAATTGATCATTCATCCAAAATTGTTGGAATTGCTTTCGAACATCGATATCCATGGCATCACCAGCGCAAACCAAGATCTGCCAAAACGACGGACGAAATTTATAATCATTGTTGGCTTCGTTTATCAATATTAATTGATTCAAATGGTTTAAAGTACTGCGAATATGACTTTGGAAACACGAAATCTTCAGTTCCTTTATTAGTTGATTGAAATAAACAATCAACGAATGATGAAACGATTTAACATTATGATAAAGTCCTTTATGAAAATCCAGAATGAATGTTTGCAGATTATCATCCTTGAACAATATCCAACTCTTTGATATATCCCATGAGATCAACTCATCTTCAATATCGGCGCATATTTTAGGGAAGTTTCTGGGATGAAGCTTTCTTTCAAGAAAGATCTTCTTATGATTAGTCAATTGAACAATTTTATTGAACAATTGAATTAAAGATATAGGGATCCCGTACAGCAAATAGATTAGATCAATATTGAATTGATTGTATCCCAATTCAACTGGTCTGGGTACGTATGCTTGGTTTGCTTGGTTTATATTTGGGGAAATGAACGCTGGTGTTGCACTTGGTGACACCCGTTGGTCAAGATCATGTTTGTCTTTACCATGAAAAGTTATCGTGAATGAAATATCGTTGTTTGGTGAAATTAGATTCGATATTGCTGGTTTGATTTGAATAGATTGCGGAGGATTTTCCTTGTTCTTCTTGTTCTTCTTCTTGTCAGGATCCACTTCTACGTCATTTGAATAGGAGGAAGCGGATTGATATCGGGATACCAATTGATCGGGAAACAGGTCCGACTGTTGTGTTAGCGGACCACTCGATTCTGGCTCATGGGTCAGATTGTGGGTCAGATCGCGGACCAGATTGTGGACCAGATTGTGCACCAGATTGTGGACCAGATGATGGATCAGATTGTGGACCTGATCGTGGACCTGATCGTGGGACCAGACTTCCAATGGTCGCTTAGAATTAAACTGCATTTCTGATTCAATCGGAGATCTGTGATTCTTTGAGACTCCTTGCACTTTCTTCGGTCCTCCCGATTGCTGGTGTGATACTCCGTCGTCTTCCGCCTTCGCTTTATCCCTTTCATCATCGCTATCAATGGGGTTCCAGTCTTCCTCGCTCATCTGATATACCTTTTTGATTTCTTCATCGTCCAATGAATAGTTGAATGGGTTTATGGATTGAGTAGATTGATAGAATATATGGAAGTAATTGATAATATTAATTAGACACAATGCCAACGTCAGTAAATGTTTCTGGTTTGAAAACTTCTGCTTTATAAGAAACTCTCCAATTCCATACAAATAATCAAAGTTTTCGAAAACACTGTAACAATTATCAATTTGTAGTTGAAGAGTTATCCCAAGAAGAAGTAACTCTTCATATTCTAAATCCAATTCGGATTCGAGCGATTGGCTATCTTTGTTATCGTTGTTGTCATCTTCCTCGTCTCCATATTCATCCAAATGTGAATTTAGTATCGTTATGGTCAACTTACGTAGTTCAATGCCCATTCGAACAAATTTGAAATGTTCCTGCTCTCCCTCTTCATTTACGCCATTGGAGTTGTCCTTATTGCCATGTTGTTGTCCATCAATGCCGCTGGACGCACCATTTCTAGCGCCAAATGCTCTCGACTTACCAGATCTGTCAGCTCCCTCAGCTTCAATGTCATCGGAAAGACTCTTTCCGTATTGATACGACGCCAAACTCAATACAGAGTACACTATACACAGCTTGAGGTTATTTATTTTCTGTTCCATCGATTCGTTCTCCTCCACCGTCAAGTCTGTCCAAGAATTGTAATCCAAATAGATGAATTCTCCAAATATCTTGTATATGAATGGGATTATTATCTTTTCCCAATAATTCTTCTTGTAGTAGACCCTCAAGAACAAAGAAGAATTCAATTTGAAATTATTCAACAACTTGTTGAACAACGGGAACACCGTCACTTGTCTTTCCTTAGAAAATATAAATAATCGGTTGAGAACATTCATATCTGCCTTCCAATCATCCGAATCAATGTTAGGAAAGAACTTGGGATATAGAATATGAAGCATGTTTTGTTCATGTAGTTCATAATTCACTCCCTTGATTGCAAGAATGTTCAATTTGGCATAGTCTAGAAGCTCATAATGAATCCAGGAATTGTTTGTCTTTGAAAATATTGAAGATTCGTCATCTTGGCCTGTTCTGGATGACTTGGGTAATGGTATTGAACCCAACGAGGAAGTCAGTTTACGCTGACTTGAGCTGTCGGCGCCACTATTTCCCTTCCTCTTATGGCTTGCGATCCGACTATCAGTCAATTTCTTGGACGGAACTGAAGATAGTTTCCGATATTTATACACCGCAAATGGTCCTCTACTATAACAGATATCGGTTACATTACTATACAAATCTACTTTCTCTATGGCATCTTCAACTTCTTTGAAAGTTGTATAGGCCATGCTAGATGGGAATGGTACCGCTTGAATGTTCCTTCGTTGGAACCTAGAAGGGTCCATGGACTCATTGGCAATTTCGAACGTAGAGAGTTCATTATTAGAATCAACTATTAACGGATTGGACCATCCTAATTTGATATCATAGCCTCCACATTTCAATTTTGCTTTGGTACATCTTTGACATATTGGCTTGGTGAGATCACATTTAACCTTCCGAGACCTACAAGTCCAGCAACCGTCAAAGTTGCGACTGTTCCTTGCCATAAACGCCTATGCGAGTCTCAAGTGATATTTAAAGAGAGAAATCAATTTCCTAACGATATTGTTGTGGAGATATTAATCTACGAGGTAAATGGTTTTGAGTCAAGAGACAGAAGATCAGTTACCCCGAAAGGATGAACTGGTAATGTATACAGCATGGTCCCCCCCTAGAGCCCGCTAGTGAGTGGTGGAAAAGGCGCTAAGTTTGGCGACGGATTCGTTCCTATCTTGAGGCCAAAAGTTACCACGTGACCAAAATGTAGCTTATAAGAATGCTGGTCCAGGAAACAGTTCTGGACAGAAATCTTTACAAAATGGTAACATTTACTATAATAATGGTATTTGTGAGATGTAGGTGGTGTGTGGTGCAAGTTTGGATCCCCATTATCGTCTTAACTCTATCCGTACCTGCTCGCTGCTGCTGTTTCTTCATTACGGGCAGCCCTGGGAGTTCGCCTATCGTTCGCGCGACAGACTTTCACACTAAGAACTTTGGCATTTTGTGTTTCTGGTGATTTTCATCTTCACATTCATGCGATTTGTATTCTTCTGCTCCATAGAGGTTACCAAAGTGGACTTCATTCCATAGACAATTCAAACAAATCTGAATAATTCACTTGGGTAAGTCTATTGATCATTGAAGCTCTTATCTATTGTTGCTAGAATTGAGTTTATTACATTTGAAAACAAAAAGGCTCTGTAGATTCCACTCCGTTTGCCATTGGAATCTAATCAAACCAAACCTTCGCTCTTGACTTTGATCCACTGAACTTGTTTAAAATATCCCAATCGTTTGATTTCAAGTTCCCCCAGTCATGTCCTCTAGAATTGAGTTCCTGGAAGCATTCAACCCTGAAATTCCCAACATTTTACCTCATGATAAAGTATTTCAAATTCAGGTTGGAACCAAACTTTACAAACTCAGTGGAGCTTCAATCTCTTCCGATGCTCCTTCTCATTTCACCGATTTCTTTATGAAACCAGAAAATCAGGATCGGATTCTTTTCATTGATAGAAGTTCCAGTATATTTGATTTGATTTACATGCATCTTCAAGGATATCAAATCAATATTGAAACTGATTACCAGTTCATCCATCTTTATCTGGATTGTTATTACTATAGTCTTAAAAGGTTACAAAAATTCCTAAATGAAGAAGATTTCTTTACCAGCGTTGGAAATGAATCATTTAAGATACCTAGAAACCTATTTACTTTAACGGGGAATTACCCAAATTATTTCACCATAAGTTTAGATTCAGTATTAACTGATGACTTACCAACAATACAACTGAAAAGATTAATTAGACCTCCTCCTCAAAGAGCCATCATGGTATCGAACCGTTCGGCAAGTTTATTTAGAGATCTACTTGAATTATTGAGAAGAAACTATTCAGTTATCAAAGATGATGAACATAGAGCTTTATTAATTAAAGAATGTAAATACTATCGATTTTTGGAATTAGAACAACAAATTATTAAAGTGAAGATAATTAATAATCCATTTGGAATTAATAATAAACAAGAAATCATTATATCTCTTGCAGATATTCAATTGAAAGGTCTTGTAAATGATTCAACAAAATCTTTGGAGCAAGATATTCCATTGCAATACGCTAGACCTTTTATATTAAGAGAACCTAAGAGAAATTTGATTTTTCAAATCAATACCAATAGTTGTGATGCATCCCATCAGGATTATTCAGAAATCAAATTGATAGTTAATAAAACTTTACTGATAACTGTTTTACAATTAACAAACAGATTGTGTTCGAAGTTTGTTCAAGTATTTAGGGACATTGTTGACGATGTTGAACCTGAAACTAACCCTAAGACTGGGGTACCTAGAATTAACGTACTTGCGAGTTTCAAAGATAGCAAGTCAACTATTAATGGATTAGAAATGAAATCTGATTGGATTTTTGATTTACTTGAATCGCCAAGTAATGGAGAAGAAGAAAATGGAGAAAATTCTCTGAAAAAGAGGAAATTGGAACCCAAGGGTGACATAATAGAAATCAGGTTAGCGAAATCATTATGGAGAGTGATGGCAAGAGGCAAAGGATATAGATTACATTGCGTCTCTATGGTGGGACTCACGGATGAGATTTCGTTTATCAAGCTGGATGTGAAATTCTTGTGAGAGACTGAATGTGGAAGTGAAGAGGTAAATGCTCCAGGGACCACGGCTGTTGTGTGTAGAGCCATTTCGTGACAATTTTTAGGGCTGGCTCGATAAAAGAGTGTCAATATACCAGAGAAATACCATTCCACTAGCAGAGTATCAACCTGCTTGATGTCTAATTATCCATTTGAATGCTACATAAATACATGAACAATGATTTCCTCCATGTGCTGATCTCCAAATTTCTAGTGATTGTCTATTTTATGGAGTTCTTCTATTCCTCTACCGTCTATATTTCATTCCATCTGAGCACACTCCGTCTGAGCCCCCTCCATCTATATTCATCAAGTTTCCATTCATTGCAATGGAATCTCAAACTTAGCAAGAACTGGTCTATGGTCACTAATCAAGATGTCGCTGTAATTAGATGTGAGAACATCATGTTCAAGAACTTCAACATTAGTTCCATTGAAGAAGATGAAATCAATGGTTGCTGGAGTTTCATGATTGAATCCAGTCCAAGTTTCGTTATATCCTTTGTCTAGAGTTGAATTATAAGCTGAATCGGTCAAACTTTTTGCAATTGTCTTGTATGCATCAGCAGTTGGCTGACTATTGAAGTCCCCAGACAAAAAAGTTGGCAAGTTATCGTTAAGATCTTTAATAATCAGAACAATTTCTTTAGCAGATTCCAATCTAGCAGTGACCCCATTGGCATCAAGATGAGTATTTAAATAATTAATACGTGCTCCAGATTCAATATGTTTGAATTCAGTTACCGATACAATTCTATTGAATTTAGCGTCCCACCCTTTACTTGGAACATCTGGGGTTGTACTGAGCCAATAAGTCTTCTTGTATTGAATCTTCCAGTCAGCTTTTTTATAAAGAATTGGAGAATATTCTCCTTTTTTCTTTCCATCGTCTCTACCAACACCAAAGTGGATCCATTCGCTACCCAATCCTCCTAAAATATCTTTAAGTTGATTATGGGTGACTTCTTGTAATCCAACTAATGAAGGAGTGTATGAGGTGTGGTTTTGAATGCTTTCAACAATTCCAACTTTCCTTCTATCCCATGATACTTCACCTACGTCCAAAATTGCTGCTTCAACTTTTATATTGTGATCATATATTTGGAAAACTAATGATTTCTGAGAATATTTAGCAACAGATGCTGTGGATGCAAGATAAAACAAGCTGGAGAGAACGAGAGATATGAACAACTTTGTCATGATTTTGGTCAAAAGATGAGACTAAGTGAGCCAGCTAGATGCAGTACGGCAAATTTTTGGGAGCCTTTAAGATTATAAGCAATTGGTAGATCAAATTACTAGACAAATTAAACTCACTTTAAATCAAGCAACGTTATGGCTTATTTATACATTTTAACTGTGGAATTCAACGAGATAAGTGCTATTAATACTTTTCAATTAAAAGCCTCATGTTTCACTTCTAAAATAAGCTATGGGAGCTGCATGAATATGACGAAAATATTTTTAGAGGCTTAAGAATGGAAGGGTAGGGGAAACTTCATGGCCAATGGGAGAATTACTATACCCCCACCACGAGGGAGAATCACATACTACTTGCATAACAGAGTGAGCCAATATAATGGATCTAGAGCAGTTTGAAGGATTGGAAAAAAAGAATAAAAAATTATTTCCTCGACCGATTTATTGTCAGAAACGTTGCACCTTTGACATATTTCGCACTTGCACTTTGACTGATGAGCCGCGCGTATGTTGAACCTTTTCTGAACTGCCCAAAAACAGCACCAGATACATATTGTGACAATTGATCCAGGCTCCACAATAAGAGGAGTCAGAAATAATTATATTTGATGAGATTCACAGAATTTTCTCTTAGGTGAGGTTGCGCAATCTTAATTGTGTGATATAGAAACTAATAGACACCAACAAACTAGCTCATTCCTTTAGAAAATAAAGGCTCACCTGGAAAATTATTGATGCGCATTTATCGTTGAAGTGCATTTTTTTTTGGAAGGTTGTGGAACGAAATCGAAATAAATGACAAAATGGTTTGAAAATTTAATTTTGGATAGAGTTAATAAACCTGACTTAGGCTGGTAAATAATACTTGGAGAACACGTAATCAAGCGAATGCAATTGAATGTATTGTAATGCAATGTAATGGTATACATGAATGGCACACGAGTTCATGTAGGTAGGAATTAAACATTGGAACACCTAATATGCAGTTCACCACAATGCCGTAATTACGCTACCAAAAACGTTTTCACCATTCTACCATTTAATTCGCTAATTCTAGACAAAAATTAAAAATAAATTCAAGTTACATTTCAATTTACATAAGTTTTATTTTCTACCGCCCCTACCTGCTTACCATTGTAATTGTAGCATTGGTGATTTATATTTTTGAAAGAAAATCTCTCAAGCACAGTGAAATGCAAACTTGCAGTTTGGCTTAGTCTTGTTTGATTTTATTTCCTAATTAGTTAAATTACCCACCGAAGAAAAAGAAGAAAACGTTGCCACGCCTACAACTTTTCTGGCGTCGTACATTTCGCCTAATTTTGGATTTTTTTTTTTGGATTTTTAAACTTTAACCCATTTACGTCCTGCATACAAGTATCTTGCAACAATTGTTGCAACTGAACCCAAGAATGACAATATAGAAATGAATATAACCAAATGATCAAATCCAGATGTCAGATCAGAAGCACCTATTATAGCACCACCAACAGGTATACCGATTAAATCACCAAAGCTTAATGCAAAGTATGCAGTACCATATCTTTTCCCGAAATCTTTTGTTTCACAAATTTGGCCAATACAAGCCGGAGCTAAAGATAATATTGAACCAGAAGTGAAACCATAAGCACCAGAAAAGATATAAATACCAACTAAAGTATGACCAATTGGGGGAGGTAACCAAATGACAAAAAATGCTAAAGTTGAACAAACTGCAATCACGCATAGAATATTAAATCTTCCATAAATATCAGCAAAGTACCCTGGAATGATTCTACCAGGGATAGACATAGCATTGAACACAACTAAAAGAAGATAAGATGAATTTTTAGAAGCTCCATTAGCTACTGCATATGATGGGATATAGGTTAAAGATATTAGGAATGCAAATCCATTACCAAGTAATGCTAATACCAAACAAGAATAGATTTTATCTTTGAAGACAGATAAGTCAATTGATTTTGCAATTTGAGTTAGAACGTTCCCTTGTTTGAACACATGACCTTTGTTGATTACTTTCCTTCTATCAGAAACAAGTAAAAATCCAATAATCAACAATATCAAAACGATAAAAGTTGAAATTCTGACCCCCCAACCAAATCCAACTTTTTCAAACAAACTTCTAAACAATAAAGGAAAGACAATTCCACCAACTGCACCTCCAACATAAGTAATTCCAATTGCTTGAGCCCTTTTCTTAAGAAAATAATGACTGATTACTCCAACAAATGGAGCAAAAGTGAAACTTGTTCCAAGACCTCCCAAGATCCCATAGCCTAAAACAAATTGATACAATTCAGTTGATACTGATAAACACATGAATCCCGCCGTTTGAGTGATTATTCCAAAGATCAATGGGATCTTATGACCAACACGATCAAACACTGGACCCAGGATTAAAGTCATTCCAAATGCCATGAAGTTGTAGACAGAAAAGATCCATCCAATGCTTGATTCTGAAGTATTTGGGAGTATATTTGTTGAGATATAAGATTGGATGATCCCGTTAGAATTAACAAATCCAAGGGTACCAATTAACCCCATAAATGATCCTAAAACAATACTATACGCTTTCCAACCTCCATCAGGAAATAGATCTGGATCGTCTAGACATTCGATGATATCTGAATTATCAGGAGAATTGCTCTGAGTCTTTTCAAAATCGTTCTCTGGCGAATTACCGGGGATGTTTTCAAGATCGTTCTCTGGAGACTTGCTGGGGAAGTTTTCAAGATCATTCTCAAAGGAAATGTTTTGATTTTTTTCATAACCGGTCTTCAGAGACTGGGTCCGAGGGGTTTCACACATGGTATCTAGTGTTGAAGGATATGGTAACTCCATCGCAACTTCATTTTTCATTATAAGTAGGTGAGTGTGAAGGTAGGAGAATGGATCAGAACGAGGTTAGTGTTTGAGGCTGAACCAGTATTGAATGAGTATCGATGAGTGGGTGTTTGGTGTTGATACGATACTTTCAACAAAAGCAAATAAATATTTGAAGGTCGAACGAGCGAGTTATGCTAGGGAGCGTGTCTTAAGGAGCTAACAGTGATTGAGGTATTTGATAGAAGCGAAGTGGATTAGGTTGAGACTTGAGTTGGATAGCTCGTGAGTGAGAGTGATGAGGTTGGGATGAGGTAGGGATGAGGTAGGGATGAGGCTGGGATGAGGTAGGGATGAGGTTGGTTACCCAGACTGTCAGTCAGACGAGTGACAGTGGAGCTGGACTGGTGATACGAGTAGCAGGCAGTGTCAATCAGCCAGTCAGTTGCAGTGCGCTGTGATCTGTCAGTTGGTCAGACGATGAGCTCCGATCGGCTAGTCAGTGAGTAACTGCGTGCGGGCTACTGTGTGCTTCAATCAGTCGCTTAGTCAGATGATGAGCTTCGATCAATAGACAGTCAACACCCAGTCAATAAGATTCAGCTAACTCAGAGTATGCACTTTATATATCAACCACCGGTGCAAAGATAGCTATGTTGCCTCTTGTAATCTCGAATTTTATTTTTTTTATCTTGCTCTTTTGGTGCAAACTAGCTCTTTCAACTCTTTATGCTACTACCTCTAACTATAGCTGGACGTCAATAAGTAGTTTGATACATTTAGAATATTCAATACTTCACCGAATCCTTTTCAACAATTTTACTAATTATGATAAATGAGAAAATTTCATCGATCAGTTGCCTCTCATTCGAACTGAAACAGAATTTCAGGTGGTTAGCCAAAGTGTGAAATGACCGTTTGTTCGTATTTGGGGGTGTCTGAATTGAAACGTCATTCGCATCTTTGTATGAAAAGTTTTACGAGCAGATGAACAAAAGGACGAATGAGGCGGTTCGATGAGATGATAAAATAAAAATGTTAGGGGAACAGGGACACAAGATATCAAGCAGAGATTAGAAAAGACTGCAC
>JAKTYG010000210.1:0-19883 GCA_030564725.1 Chernovozyma sophiae-reginae
CCCGTAGGGAACAGCTCTCCGCAGGAGTCTCCATGAAATGGCCCTAGCGGAGCGGACGAAGACACCCCACTCTGCCGATAAGCCAAATTCTAGGGAAGACTTGACGCTCCGCTGGCCGCTGCTCGCGGAGAGCCACTGCGTGGAGCCTGGCTCGCTTCGCTCGTGTTCTGGGGATTCATGTAGGGAACAGCTCTCCGCAGGAGTCTTCATGAAATGGCCCTAGCGGAGCGGAAGTATGCTTCCCCCGTGATGTTGCGGAGAACCACATTGTAGAGGCTGGCACGCTACGATCAGACCCCCGCAAGTGTACTACTCCCGCTGAAAGGACGGATTGGTGGTGGACTTCGCGGGGACAATTAGGGACTCTCTCTATGGAGAAGCCATCTCATTAACAGTAGAGATGACAAGTGAAATTGTTTCTGTAACAGGAAAAGAGATCCCGAGAGATAATCAGGGGACAGACAAATATCATAAACAATGTCATGACACCAAAGTGTCATAACAGTTGTTCCCCACAAAATATCACGTTTACTCCTTTTGTTGGCTGAGGTGTACGGCGATAGATGGTCCCGGAGTAAATGTTTTGTGGGGTCGAACAGTCCCCCCTCCTCCCCCATGGTTAGCGGAAGACTGTCCTTTTGTTGGTCAAGCTACATTGGTAATGCCACAGGTCAACTCTAGTTTCTGGGGTCAAAGGAAAGGAATCTACAACCGAGATTACATTAGAGATGTTGCCCAGTTTGCAATCGAGTGATGAAAACCGAACGTGTAGACGCAGAAGAATTTCAACTTGGTAACGTGACTGAAGTTATTAAGGAATAGGAATGGGAGGCAATAGGAAGAGAAGAATGGAACAAGATATGGAAGACCTAGATAGAAGACCGAAGTGGAAGGCAGAAATTGAATAACGGAAACAGAATAATATTAAACGATTGAACTGACTGACTCTCTGTCAGTTACTACTAATAGATGTAGGTGGGTGCAAATGTGAATCAGTGTGGTACCTCAACGGGATGCCGATTTTCGGAGATTTTATTTGAAATCCCGTGCTCCTGATCTCCTCTTCCTCTTTCTTGTTGCACTCTTCCACTCTCTCCTTCCACTCTTCCACTCTCTGCGTTCTCCCCCCCTCTCCCACTCACCCTTCCACTCTTCGTTAAGCACCACTACAAGGAAAAACTAAACATTTTTTGAATTTTGATCATTAGCCTCCACCTCTCCAAATTTCATCAAATTGTCGCAGAATTTTCGAAAGTGAAAAGTTTCTCCTCTCCCTCTACCCAACAGGAGTCTCGCTTAACATCTCTTGTTAACATAGAGACCACTACCAGTTTCTCCTTTGTCCTTACCTAGTCATGCTACTGCTCCAACCATTTTCTTCTTTCCCTCCTTCCTTCCCCTTTTAACAATAATTTATGTCTTCTCTTTACCTTGGAATGGCATCTTCTCCGATGGCATTCTTGAAATTCCTAATGCGAAAATAAGATTTGGGACCAAAAAAATAAAACGTTGTGAATGTTAATCCCTAGACCTGGATGCAGGAAAATCGATTTTCTGACCAGTAGTTTACGATATTTTCCTGGTTATCTGTTCCTGTTCGTTACTGGTACTTATCAGTAATGATGGCCAACCAATACATTTTCCCTTACTCGACAATCTGCAGAATAGCAAAAATAATCAACAGCCTTGTTCTTACCTCTTGGTATAAATCTGCCCTAGCTATTTTCTCTTCATAAAATCTAAAAGAATTTTCAAATATTGAAAACTTAAATCCGCCGTTTCTGGTTCAACAGTTCTAACCCTCAACTGTTGACTGTAGAAACCCTAGTGCTTATCCCCTCACATTAGCTTTTGGGGCCCTCCTATTTTTTCTGAACAAAATAAAGAAAATTCTTCAGTTTCTCGCCCCGAGATTCTCCAATCACCATAGAAAAATAATTTGTGATTTTCGCTTGCTAGGCTAAAGGCGTGCCCTTGGCAACTAATCACTCCAAATAAAAATCTCTGATTCGGAACTATAAGGAGAGTATCCTTTGTAAGGTATTCATTGAGACTTAATTAACAGTTTATTTATTTTTTTCTTTCTTTACTTTACTTTTTTTTTCTTGCTTTGGTATTGCTTGATATCCAGCACCTCCAGTTTATTAATTCTTCCCCTTCATCACTTCGTCCGTGATTGTTGCGTGCAAGTTTTACTCTGACGATCCGTCTATTTAATTTGCAGAAAGGAGGCAAATCCAATCACCTTTTGGAGTTTTATCATCACTTTTTGGAGTCCCTTAACCTTATACAGTTCTGAATTCGGCATTTCGTTAAACATTTAATTTTTTTTTTTTTTTTTTGGTGACCAGGTTCCCACTTTCTCCAAAATAGATGCCCCCCGCTATCGCTATGTATACAAAGAGTCAGAACTCGAAAACTATTAAAGGGAAAAGAATAACTTCAACCATGAAGTCAAATAATCATAAGGAGAAGTCATTTCATAATATTCCTTTAGGTTTAAACTTATCTCCAAGGGAACTAATTCTTGATACCGATAATTCTTCGTTATCAATATTTCAAATGTATCAACGTAAAAGCTATTTACCACAATCAGAAAGAATTACAAATATTGCTTGGAGGATCCAGAATAGAAAATTGGCAATTTTAAGAAATCAAGAAGTACAACTTCAAAAGGAAAATGAAGAATTATTTAAGAATTCGTTGGCTCCACGAACAATAAATTCAAGTATTGAAGATTTGAATGATCCAAATCTAGATGAATTTGATTATGTTGCCCATATTAGAAGGATAAGTCAAGAAGAATATGGTGCAATTAAACAGCATGGTCAACATCCTGGCCAACTGATACTGCAGAATATTCATTCACTGCAACTTAATGATCAAGTAATAACTGATGTATCTAATCCACTGTCAGTAACTCCAATGCAAGTTCAAGGTCAAAAACCAATTGGAGGTAATTCTCCAGATTCAAATTCAAATTCATTAACATCACAAGCATCATCGATATTTTCCAATAGTATAAAATCATCTTCTGTTTCAAATAAGAACGATACTACTAATAGTAGTAATAACAATTTTTTGTCGTCTTATATAAATTCACTTGAAACTTCACTTCAACAAGATTATAAAACCACTGCACTTGGTTCTCCACCAAAGACAAGACAAAACGTATCTCCCACATATTCACAACATCAACCTTCAAGTCAAGATAAGAATAAGAATAAGAATAATAATAATAATAATAATAATAATAATATCAGCAATACTAATAGTATGGATCAAATAACCACCAGCATAAATATTTCAGCTGGTAACAGTGCCAATACGAATAATAATTCCAAGAAGAAAATCCTCCAGTGCACAAATTGTCAAACTAGAACCACTCCTCTCTGGAGAAAATCAACTTCAGGTGATTTGCTATGTAACGCTTGTGGGCTTTTCTATAAACTTCATGGAGTTTTACGTCCTTTAAATACAAACACAAGCTCTTCAGCCACTACTTTGAATTCTACATCCACTTCATCTTCTTTGAAAACAAATGAATCGTCTTCAACAATAATTAATGCCAACTCTAACCTTAATGGCAATTCTAATGATATGGATATGGTTGAGATCGACAATATATCAAACACAAGTAACAAGAAAGTTAATGACAGAGTAATAATGAACAACAATATGAATTTATTCAATTATATGAAGGAAGATAATTTAAGTAGTACTGTTTCAGACACCAATGGTAACTTAAATGATGGACTTATTAGTCCCCATATAATATCACATCATCAATATTTTCAATCTTCTTTGGAAAATAATCATAATTCAGAAATACCAGATTTAAATTCATTTTTAGATTCAAATCCAAACATGTCAATTGCAAGACATAGAGATACCAGTACTGATGAAATTGATAAACTTCTCAATACTAATTTATTTCAATCTGAATCGTTCACGATTGGTAGTGATATTCAACAATCTGAGCACCACAGCAATAGCAATAATAATAATAATATGTATGATATAAATCATATTGGAGATATGGGAGTAAATGATGAAATCTTGATAGATTCAGGAGACTCAAAGTCAAACAACTGGAATTGGCTTGATTTTGGGCCATCAAACAAATAGAATTGAGAATAATTGAGTAATTTATTTTTTAATTAGAGATTATATACACCAGAGTTGAGATAAGTGAAGTATTTGTAGGAGGTGGGGTTGAGGTGAAGCGATGAGGAGGAGGAAGTTGTGGAGGTCAAGCAATGAGGAGGGCAAGCTATGTGGAGGTGGAAGTTGAGAATGGAAAGAAGCACTGCAACTGAGATTGTGTTCTTGTCGTGGCTTTGGTCGGGAGATACGAGCTGATGAGTAGAAATGAAAACGCAGAGTATTAGGTGTTTTATGTAACGCAGATTTTACGAAGTTAGAGACTGTAAGCTAGAAGTCGGAGCAGTAGGCACAGTTGCAGCGAAAGATAGAGTCGCGGGCCCAGGACCAGGCCGAGTAGCAGCCGAGAAGCAGGCCGAGTAGTAGGCAGAGCAGCAGCATCAGAAAGCAGAGCAGCGCCAGTAACAATGGCTCCAGAACCACAACCACAACCACAACTAGCTCTACAACGAACCACAAATTGCAACCATTGCGATGTTGCACGTTGATGGAACATATCGAGACTCCACAACCTGCTGGTTCCCACTAATGCTCCTCAACCAAACCTTTTCTTTTTCAAGTATTTTTTTCTTACAACCGTAAAATACATGACAGCATACTAAGTTTGTTCCCTAACACGTCACTCTTCATGGATCTATAACTAGTCTCATCATGGAACTATGAAAAAATAATTGTGAAAGGGTTCTCAATATTGGCAGGATCTAAAAGATTTTGCGACTCTGATTTGAGAAACTGCAGATTATCACCAGACAGTAACAGAATTCGCAACCCAGAATCAATTGCATCTATGGCGGAATTACACTCTCTGTGATTGTAAGAAGATGGATTAACACAGTGCCGGGATTTTACTTGTCAATAGCGTTTGCTTTTTTTAACCTGAGGCTCCAACTCGTGAACAATCTACCGTCGTACCGTGCGAGCTAAGCCTTTCCTATCAAGATAATAATTTTCTTTGGCGCTCTATACACACCTGGCAACGAGTACACTCTGAGGCGAAATGATATTGAAAAGCCTTTTCTTCAGTGAAGAACCATCATTGCAAACCATAATTTCTGTGAAAAGATTAACATTTCTGTGAAAGGAATATCATTTCTTTATGATACTATCTCTTCAAGAACCTTTACTTTAGTAGACTTGCTGTTGATGACTTGCTTTTGATGAAATTCAATTGAAATTTAGTTCAAGCTATGGGCCATTTGAATGGCATATTGAATTGAAAAATCCGCCAAATTTTCCAAAAAAAAAAAAAAAAAAAAAAAAGATTTCGAATGTTCGAAAAATTGACTGGTGATAGAGCGGGTTCGGACTTCCACTACAAATGCCTTCTCAATAACCCAACTACTTTAACTTCATCTCAGCAACTGTTTGGGTTGGAATTGGAATGGATTCATGCGGGTTTACCTGCAGCGATAGGGCCCCTCCTAAACGCCTCTTTTTGGGGTCAAATTCTTGTTGGCGGAAAAACTTTGGGCCAACCTTCCCCTGTCACCTTGGAACTCAAAGCCGATACAGAGCGCGACATTAACCGCTTACCAAAATCAATGTCGGGCTTTGCTTTTCGCTTTCCTGAGCTGAGTTCTTATTCGGTTAAGATGGCATCGTTATATAATTTTTGCATTCTAGGCAGAGGAAGAATGTCTGCAATCTGGGGCGCTCTCTACTGTCTGCTGTCTGCTGTCTGCTACCTGGCACCCTACTGCTCTACCCTCTTCTGCTCTACCCTCTACTGCTCTACCCTCTACTGCTCTACCCTCTACTGCTCTACCCTCTACCCTCTACCCTCTACCCTCTACTCTTCTCCCTTTGCTCGTGTCAGTCATATATTGATATAACCTCTTTGTGATTATCAAACGTAGTTACAACTTTGAAATGTATCCCATTTATAACAACATATTCAAGATTTTCATATTCTTCAATTAAATTCACAATCCCACCTTTCACATTATCCAAAAATTCATTGCTGATTTTCGAAATCCCTTTACAAAATTTAAAAGATTCAAAATCAAAATAATTCGTCCCTCTTTCTCTCGATAACATCTTCATTGAATTGATGAACTCAATCTCAAATTCTTTCTCGAATTTACATTTTTCAATTATTGAATTCAATAATTTCCCATTAATCATATCAAATCGAATTCTCTTAATTTGTTCATATTCTTTAAATAAATCAATATTTAAATTACCAATCCATATCAACTTCTTAAGTGAATTCGAATGATTATTTAGATTTGAAAAATTAGAAAAATTAATTTCATTTCCAATAATTAAATGGATTTGCTTTAATGGAGGTAATGATTTTATAAAGTGATCAAAATTTGGCAAATAATTCTTGAAACCATTATTGATTCTATCATCATTACTATAAATAGACAATTTTTCAAGTTTTGCAAATTTCAAATCTTTTAAAAATTCATCAATTTCAAACATGTATAACGATAACAGTTTCAATTTTGAAAAAAAAGTTGAATTAAATTTCAATTTAAATTCTTTTACTTCAATTATGGGAATTTTCAATTTTGAAATTTCGGTATTTTCTGGTAACTCTTCAAATATTAATGATAATTTATATAAATTGGTTAAATTTAAAAAATGCCATTGTAATTTTAAAGGGTTTCCAATGAGATTTAATTCTTCAACATTGTTATTATTAATTGTCAATGTTTCATCAATTGAACTCAAGTTGGAAACGTTGGAAATTGTCAAAATTTTGAGATTAGGAAATGAATTTAAATGGATCATTTTATGTTCTTGAATTGTTATAGTTGTTATTCTGTGGCAATGAAGTGATTGCATGTTTGAACACATAAAGTTCATCGATATTTCACTATAAAACAATTTTTCAAAGATATAGTTGATAAATGAATCTGATAATGGATAATATATATGTACTTTTTCAATAAGATAAGGATTAAATTTATACAAATTTAACATTTTCCAAAATTGAGTGGGACTAATTATTGTCCATTCAGTTGAAATATCTTGGATACCATAGATTGACCAATTGTTAAACTTTGGATGAAATTTGGACTTTGATGGTGAAACTAGAATCCTTCGAAAAAGTTTACACTTTGCAACTTTATTAAATTCTTTATTGACCATCAGTATATTTATGATATCTTTTTGAGGTAAATATTCAAATATAGATTGAATACAATCATTAGACAAACACGAAATGGATATAAATTCTTCTTCAATTACTTGTGATTTATTAAGAAAATTGTACAATTTCGCAGCCAAAATCAAGGTCGCAATTATACAGAAACATAAAAAGTCATCAAGATTTATTGTAAGAGAACTCATTTATCGACCAGAATGTATAGATTTCTTATTCATTCAAGCATTTGACAAGATATAACCAAATGTATGATATACAACTAGATTAAAAAAGAAGAAGAAGAAGAAAAAAAAAAGAAGAAACTTCTATTTCGATTTCTGTCTTTTGACTCGCCTATGTACAACTTTTTCATCTGTGGTTTCTTGTTTTATGGTTTCTTTCTTTGTTTCTCTCTTCACCGCTTCCTTTTTCGTAGTTTTCTTGTTTGCATTACTTGTATCTTTGAAAGCAGGTAACTGCTTTTGGAGCTCAGGTACAAAACAACTCGTTCTTCCCCCAATTGTAGCATATTCCACTACATATCCTTCATTTGTCTTAGGTTTAGGGCCATTTTTTCTTCGCTTTCCCCATCGATAAAGCATCAACCAATTGTCTGGAAATTTGGTAACATCCCCTTCAATTCGAACAGATTCTTCAACAACATAGATTAGTGAATTGTATAGTCTTGATATGATTGGATCTATATCGTTTTCATCATAAGGTGGTAATTTAGAAGATAATACATCTCCAGGATATATTCTAGCATTATACAACATTTCATCAGATACCCAATTTCCGACTCCTGCAAAATATTCTTGTTCTTGCAATAAAGCTTTAATTGGTTTCTTCTTTGATAGAATTAGCTTATTAAATTCCTTTAATGAAAGTCTTGGTCTACCATGATGATCAGGATCAGGATCTCCCGTTGAAAATTCCGCTAAATCTCTAAATTCTTCTCTTTTAATTGAATCACTAGTTGGCTCTTTAGAATAATCTGGTCCAAGTGCTGATAATGGTTCTTGTTTAAGTAAGTCTTCGTCGGTAGCCACCAATTTACCTGATAAAAACCTGATCCGACCTAATCTCCTAGGATCCACAAATGCAAGTTCTATAGTGTTACCATCTTTTGTTAAATCCATATCCATTTTAACAAATTTTGGGGGCCATAACTCTTTCTCAGGTTCAATTACTTCTATAGCTTTTTCTCCATTGTCAGCCTTAATTTTGTCTTCAAGAATTTTCTTATCTCCCCCATTTTCCATAAATACTAAATGAGATTTTATATCTTTCAATTTAATCATCCCAGTCATACCAAAATGAAATAGTAATACCCCAGGGGTCGAATCTGATAATTTCAATCTTAACCAAAAATGTTTCCCATGTCTACCAACAGAACAAATCCTTGCATTGAGTAAGTTAACGTTCAATTTTTCAATCTCTAGTTCAGGGTTTGGATTGTTCTTAAGCACTGGGAAAAGTAAAGGGTCATTGTTGATGGTTAATCTTGAAATGGTAAACCCAATTATGTTTCTTCTTAGTAAAGCACACACATGTGCAACCTTTATTACGGGGTTAGTATATTGAATATATAAACAGAATTAGAGTAACTTAATGTACTTACCTCAGCAACTTCAGGCATATTTTCCCCCCAATGAATTGCCTTCCTTCAATGAATTGATTTGTTTGACTTATGAGAGGAGAAGATTGGAACACGAAATGAAGTGTTTTGTTTATGTCAGCTATAGTTCGAAGGCAATAGAAATCCAGTTTGGTGAGAAACTAACTGAACAAAAAAAAGACGTGCTCCACGGCAGGTTCGAACTGTCGACCTTCAGATAGCACAAGAATATTTCCTATGAGACTGACGCTCTACCGACTGAGCTAGTGAAGCAGTTATGTGTGTTGATAAAAGCATCGCGCAAATATATTGTTTACTTAACAATTGCTAGGTAAAAAAATATACCATCCATACAATGTGTTTCAGTAATATTTTAGCAAAAATATAGAACTGTTAATTGATTGGAAACTGAAAGTGGTGTATTGCCGTCACCACAAGCAATATATATGTGTGCACGTCCCCAAATGGTGGTGTACCTATTCGATCTTCATACCGGAACCTCTCAGTAGTCTTTTTTCTCTCTGCCACCAATTTCTTACTATCTTTCACCTTTTTTAGGTCATTTTGGTTTTTCCCTCGATTGGACCCGCAAAGATTACCTGAGATCGATATCAGATTGTTTCAACGGCAAACGCATAAAGTTATCTCGTTATTCATTAATAACTAGGATCTAAGTTGCCATCTCATTAATTAGTTTGTATACACCTTAGTAAGAGTTCATCACCATACTTAGGATTCTGGCAATATGAATAGAATATTCGGTACCAAGAACACCGCCCCAAAGCCAACATTGAATGATGCTATCAAGAACATTGATGATAGAGTAGGTTCATTTGATGTTAAGCTTTCAAAAATAAATGCAGAATTATCAACATATCAACAAAAGATTTCCAGAATGAGAGATGGACCTGGAAAATCGGCATTGAAACAGAAAGCTTTAAAATTATTACGACAAAGAAAGCAAATTGAAGGACAGAAAGATCAATTAGAAAACCAATCGTGGAACATGACCCAAGCTTCAATGACCACCGATAATTTACAAAATACAATGATAACTATTGATGCAATGAAGACTGCCAATAAGCAATTAAAGAAGACGTATGGAAAGATTGACATTGACAAGATTGAGTCATTACAAGATGAAATGTTGGATTTAATTGATAAATCAAATGAATTACAAGAATCACTTCTGATGAGTCAAGATATACCGGATGATATCAGTGAATCAGAATTGGATGCAGAATTAGATGCATTGGGAGAAGAAATGAATTTTGAAAGTGAAATGTCTGAAAATGGTTTAGGAATGCCAAGTTATTTAAGTACTACTGAACCTATTGGTAGTGATAGTTTACCAACATTCATTGATGAAGCACCTGAAGAAAACTCGGCAAAGATTGCTAATTAAGTGGAAATTAGAATAAAAATATCAAGAGTAAAACTACTAGTGATGTATTAGATAATGTGCTGGACTGGTATTAGCTTCAAGGTGAGTTAGAAACCAAATTTAATATCAAATTATATGGTTACATTAATGGGTTCTGGTAACTTTTTATGCCATACAACAATTATTGTTACAGATTTAAATTAAATTTTTTTTTTTAGATATCATTATTTAGTATTTGTGACGGTGGCAGTACTCCATGATAAGATCTCATCAAGTTACTTCATTTCTGTCTCTGGATTGCCAAAAAGTAATTTCCAACGTTGGCATTTTCTGTGAATTTCCATCCGTAAGCTGGAAGGTAAACACATCCTTTGGACTTGAGAACTTTGAATTTTTCATTCTTAATTGGATCTTTTTCAATCCATTGCTTAATTTCATTCTCATCAATGTATTTATCTAATGAATGGGTTCCAATTGGAACAATTTTAAGTAAATATTCTCCCATGAAAATTGTTGTAAACCAACTAACAAAGTCTCGATTAATAGTAGATATGAAAACCCAACCACCAACGTTTACTCTCAGAAGTGCTTCTTCAAGAACAATTGAAGGATAATTCACATGTTCTAACATTTCAAACATTGTAATTATATCATAATTTGAACCTTTTGGTAAATCTTCAAGGGCTTTAAGTTCATAGGTTAGCTTTTTAGATTTAAATATCGGATCCTTTTCTTTATGAATCTTTGCCGCTTTAATAACATCTTCTGATAAATCTACCCCAGTAACACTTTCAATGAAATCTAATCTTGCTAACGATTCTGATAAAATTCCTCCTCCACATCCAACATCTAATGCATTAAGTTTTGTTGTCTCAAGAATTTCATTCCTTCTATTTTCTTGATCAGCTATTATTCTATCTCTTATTGGTTTTGGTAACAAGTCGATGCCGTATGGAGGGATATAAATCTCTTCTTCTTTTTCTCCATCTTTGGCAATATCATTAGAATCATCGCTGTTTAAAAGAAGATGTTCTCTTATAGTACTATGAATAAAATCCAATCTTAGTAAATTCATTTTATGTAATATTCTTTGAGGTCCATCTATATCCCACCATGAAGAAGCTAAAGAATTGAAATGAGACATTTCTGATTCTGAAGTTGATGTACCTTTATCAGCAGTTTTATCTGCGGCAATGGAAGAAGAGTTTCTATACCATTGGCCGGGTATTCTGTTTAATCTTAACTTAGTTAAGATGCTTCGATTTCTAATAAGAGTTTGAGACATTGTAAGATTAGTTCTAATTTAATTTACACCCAATTCTTAGAACTTATCAATTCGTATTCGTGAACTCCACAAGAAGAAGCATTGAAATGTATTCGCAACTTCTTGTTAAGGGACCTCCATAGCGCTATTGGGTGATGGTTCAAGGTCTGGCACTGAGTGTATGTGCAGTATCTCGATCAATGTATTTTTCAACTACAGATTCGATTGCGAGTAAAACACTCTCTTAAGGTTTGTACCGTTATTTTTTCACTTCTTTATATACCATAATCAGTAAAGGCTAATGTTGGAAGATAGCTTGGTGGCTACTAGAGCACGTAGGGCCAATGCCGGATCCCGATTGAAGCGCTTGATAGAACTAGAAGAACAAAGTATTGAAGATCGTCAAGCGGTGATATACACAGAAGATGATGAAAATGTGAATCTACTTTTCCAAGAAGATGAGCAAGATGATGAATTCGAAATATCAGAAGATGAAGAAGATGAAGAAGGTGAAGAGGAAGCATCTGATAATGAAGATGCTACTGAGGGGGGACAGACTGAAGGTGAAGTGTCGAATGATGAATCCACTAACTTACAAAAACGAAAGCGAGATAATAATGACGAAGGAGACGAAAACTTGTCAGATTCTGAACTTTCTGAGACCGATTCAGACGAAAGCGAAGGGGAGAAAGAACTTAACAAACAAGAAAAAATTAATAAGAAGAAATTGAAAAAGACTAGATCTTTAATTCCAACGATACGACAACCGAAAGTAAAAGATGCAAAACCAAAGAAGAAACTGAAATCAGAATTTACAGCATTATCATTACTTAGTGCCGAGAGGTCATCGTCTAGATCTACCGTTGTAGAGAGTAAGCAAGCATTAGCTAAAAGATTAAAGGCAGATGAAGAAAGGCGTGCATTGTTGAAGCCAGTTATTCGTCCTAAACATATTGAACTCACACAAGAGGAAAGATTAGCTGAAGCTGTGGAAACAGAAAGACAAAATGTCATATCATTGAATGAGTTCAGAGAACAAGAAATAGTTAAGAAAGAAAGACAAAGACTTATGCTATTGCTGAGGAGAGTTAAACTTAAGAACGTGGTCAGAACTGTGAGTCAAGAACAGTTCATCACCGCCAAAGATGAAATCATAGAAGCAAGGAAACAACAAGAATTACTTAATGCCAGACTGCGGAAAAAACCTGGGAGACGAAAGAAAACCGAAACTCAAGTTACAAATTATAGAGTTCCTGGAGAAGTAGATAAAGAATTACCTTTAGTAAAGTTGGAGCTTGAAAAGCAGAGGATAGAAGCTGAGAAAAGGGAAAAGGAACATGAAAATGCTGCATTGGGAGGTGGTAAGGAAAATGGTTCTGTAATTCAGACTGGCTCTGATTCAGAAAATAAGCTCACTAATAATGTGGAGATAGACGAAAGTAAAGATAACGATGACGAAGCAGGGGATGTGGAGATGGCCCAAGAAGAAGACAATAACGATGAGAAAACAACAGAAGATGCAGAGAAGGAAGTTGTGGAGGCAGCTAACGATGAAAAAATTCAAGATGATTCTTTAAGGGTCTCTGATAATGATCATGAAGTGGTGGAAGAGGTTAAAATGTTGAAGGAAGAAATTAAATCAGAGCCACTGTCATCTGAACAAGGAAAAGAAGAAGACGGAAATGAAGATGGATCTTCAACTGAGCCAATTAAAAGTGCACATCTAGAACAAGAGATTGATGGACCATCAAAGCTTCAAGTGGAGACTGCTTCAGAAAATGTATTGGATCAAGTGAAAGAAGAAGAAGGAATTGAACTGGGGCAAATGAAAGAAGAAGAAGACACGCCTATGGACCATGATTCAGATGAGAAAGTGGATCAAACGAAATTTCATGAAAAGAAAGTGAAATTTCTTGACGAACCTGATTTTGACAGTGATTTCACCACCGCTCCCAATACACCTCCTCCTCCTCCTCCTCCTCCGCAAGCGGTTGAAAACATAGAAATTTTTGAAGGGCCAATGCAAAGAGTTTGTAGAAACTTAATAAGTCTAATTGATTTTGACGAAGAGAAATATCCAAAACTTAATGAAGTCACCATCAAAAGCATATTGTTTGGGAAAGATTCATTACTTCCTGGATCACATAGATTTAAGGATCTCAAGAATATAGCAAAGATAGGAGAGGCAGAAAATCCATATATGACAACTGTTCAGAAGAAAGATGAACTTTTTGAATCAGTTTTTGAATTAGCGGAAGATGATTCATTATTTGAAGATCTTAAGCGATTACCAAGATTTGGTGACTTCGAAGACATTATCGAAGAAGAAGAAACTAACACTGAAGAAGTTACTGATGAGATTGTTCTTAAGACTGAAGCTCCCACTTCTTTATATTTACCAAATGGTAATAAGAAGAATTGTCTCATTACTGGAACTGAAGTTAAATATTTTGATCCTGCTAACGGTATACCTTACAGTAGTGTTGAAACTTATCGTTTATTAAAGCAAATCGAACAAGGAAATATACCATGGTATAGTTTTGGGGATGATGCTAATGACAATGGGGGAGCAGAGTTCTACTTGGGATGTCGTGATGATACTATTCGTCATGCCAAAGGAGTTCCAGAAGGTTTTGATGGGTAATATGTAAATATGTAGTTAAATATTCCAATAAGGTATTTCATATTTTTATTTAAACTGACGATATACTTGCTAGGTACTTTAAAGGAAGAAGAAATAAACAAGAAAAGTGGAAACCGAGAAAACTAACCTTGTAAGTATCTATATATGAAGCAAAGAATAACAATCTCTATATTCAGTTAACTTGTTTGGTGTTGAACATCCTTTTCGTGAGCTTTAATCAAATCTCTTTGAAATTTCATTAATTTTTCCTTTAAAATCGGAATGAAATTCTTTCTAATTTCAGATTTGAAGTTATCGCCATCAATTTCAAAAACATATTCGTCTTCATCTTGATCGTGAACAAACTCTGGCACAATGATCTTACCTGTGAATACTTCTGTCTCGTCAGAACCTTGACTGCTTACAGCGAATTCTAATTTCATATCATAAATACATAAAGCTTTACCTTTTCTTTGTGAAACATTACAGTCACCAGTAACTGAATCTACAGCATTTATGGTGATGGTACATGTTTCATCTTTATAAGTTGTACTTATAATCTCTTCTTCAAAATATGTCTTTGACCAAGGAAGACAGTTCTTTTCAACCCAGTGCCTTTTAAGTTAGTAAACTAAATAACAAAAAAAGAAAAGAAAACAATCTGATCATATTCTAAATCACTTACCAGTTATTAGGATTATGAACGACCATTGTTGAATCACTTGAAGTCCTTCTAAAAGATTACCAATCAATTGTCTCGAAGAAAAAGTTCAAAGATAATGAAATTTTTATGGAACTCTGTACAGGGCACCTGATTGCAGGGTGTATGGGTGTTGTAATAAAATGACTCGAGGGGTCTGGAAAGTTACTAGTGGGATACAAGAATAAATAAGATAAACGGTGACGATGGAAAACTTTTGCATTTATGAAAGTCTTTTTACACAGTAGGGAGTTAAATGGATTTATAAATTGGGGTTGTGTTGGAGGACTATTAAGTTTATGGATTCAAAGACTGCTTATATATAATTTATTACAGATCTCTTTGCGAATTACTGAAAAATTACTAAGAGTTATTGAAAAACCTCATTGATGGTAGATTCTTGTTTCTCAAGTCAAAATTCTGTAATTGTTACTTTATAATACACAACACATCATGAATATACTGCATTTATTAATACAAACAATATTCTTAGGACTTGAGTTAGAAGGCAATTCAGCTACAACTCAAACAACACTAATTCGCTTCCATACCAGCTGTCTCTCCAGTTGGAAAATCTCGAAATGGCTGCGAAAAAACAAACATGTTCCAAAATACAAAAATTTATTTTTAAAGATAAAGAAACAGTACGATAAGATATATAGAGTATACACTAACCAAATAAGAAAAGGGTTAGGAAGCACTCAAATACAAACGACTATGATTTTTTTTTTTTTTTTGAATTTTACATTTTCATTCCCATTTTCTTTTGACCAGGAGGTCTTAATTCCAATCGTCGATTATATACCTCAATGGGTAACAACATGCAATGCAACACCAGTTCCTCCAGTACAACTATTTTTTGATAACGAATACACATCAACTGCAGATGGGCATGCAAAAAATCCGCTAACTCCATTAAACAATAAATTTCCATCTTGAATTGTGAATACTGTTGAAACCTTTTGTTTTCCCCATGGATCGACATTACCAATTTCACCAGTATTGGGGTCTACATACACACCTCTTCCATCTTGATCTACCAAAGAACCATCAGATTTGTGTTCAAAAATTACATCAGTACCTTCAGATCCTCCAACAGAGAAAACATGAGGATGAGAATTAACCTTTTTAATTGGTTGATATTGAAATGAAGTTCCCGACTTTATCGTCACCACTCCAAACTTTGAACCTGGAGATGGAGATGCGGTTACAGTTGGAGTTGAAGACTTAACCTTTTCTGTGGTTGTCTTTGGCTGAACAGTTGTAATCTTTGTGCTTTTAATTGTTTTAGTAGTAGAAGTATGAGGTTCAGGATCCGATACATCTTTTATATTCACAGCTTTTAACACAAGCCCAGACCCATTATTACAATCTCCTATCGATAAAACGTATGAATCTTTGACAGGACAAGCTCCAAATATTTGCTTTCCATTTATTGTTAAATCATCGTCAGATAGACCAAAACCATACAGAGGAGAAATCCCATTTCCTTCCTCATAGGCAACACCGTTGGAATTGAATCCTATTTTCTTCCCGTTATCATCAGTTAAACTACCATCTTTGCCCAAGATAAATGTTTGACCACCAGAACTTCCAATATATAAAGCAGCATCATCCGATTTGGTTACAATGTTTTGATACTGAAACATTGACCCAGAATGGATTGTTACAAGTCCAAACTGCTTTGCAGCCGAGACTAGAGAGGAAAGTGCAAATAATGAAGTAGTTAGAGAGATATACATGCTTGATAATTGGTATTGTATCTTGTGTATGATAGAATGGAAGATACTTAAAATGTTGCAACTAAAGAACGAAACACTGGTCAATTTATATTCTTTTCTTTTCTACATCAATAATTTCAGCAAGATAAAAATAGAACTAGAGTCGATGATCTGGATGATTTCAGAAGAAAAAAAATAAGGGTTTATTGTTTAAGGAGTTTCATAAGTTGCTTGAATTTGCATCAGTGTTGTTCCTTCAAGTACCACATGAATTCTCATCGTGTGGGTTTTCTTGTTGTTGCTTACAACAAGCACCAGCAACGATGATTGGTGGCACAAGAGACCATCATCTACAATTATTATAGTTTAATAGAGCCAGCACTTTCATAATGATTTAGAAGATATTTGCAACCTGGACCTCTATCAGAAACATCGGAAGTGATGTTTCAACGGTTCTCATCGTTTGCAACTTTTCCGTCATTCAACGGCGCACCCCCACTTAATGAAAGCTTAAATCTTAAAGAAAGTTGCGAATTCTATTTTTATCCCTGTCAATTACATGCAATCAATTTAGCAAATACTTAAAATTTCGACGTATTGATATGATTATACGTCATTTAGATCAAATAGGGGATTGAGGTCCGAATTGTTGTGTATTTTTAATTGAATTTGTTTACCAAAAGCTGAACCCTCCTTGACCTAAAAAATATGCAACCTTGATGGATTAAAGTTTTAGCGAAATATCAAAACTGCAACATTAATTCAAACATTCACATCAGGCACTTTTAACACTCATCGAAAGAATTGAGCTCTGGAATCAGATGGAACCTAACGCCAGTTAATTTCCCAATGACATCATTTTGATTTAGTTGGGAGCCAATTTTCTTGGTCTTTTTAAATCTGCGCTGAGGGAAAGTTTCCGTGATCACCTTCGCTCATTTTCTAAGGCTAACTTCACCAAGTGGTATCTGATTAAATATATCTATAACTTATATAATACGTAAACACTTAAACTAATGTAAAACTGATGGTTCCAAGGGTAGGGTTGTATTAAAAATAAATACAACGCATAGATAGAGGAAGCAACTTCAATCCGGAGATGAATATCAGTTTTCATTCATTTATTCAGTCCGACCAAGTATAGTCACTTTTACTTCTGAGTAGTTTGCCATATTTATAAAATAAAAATGGAATTGGAATCAACACACATGCAAATAGAGCCAATAAAGTCGTAGCCCAATGTACTCCCAATCTTTCGTACATTTGTAGTGCAAATAATGGAAATATTCCAGACATTACTGATCTAACAAATGAATTTGTAGCCATCGCAGATGCGGTATATAACCTATAAGCATCTACTGTATAACCAAATATCCCATTAAATATAAGCGTTAAGCCTGCTCCAAATATCCCAGAACCTAATATTGGAACAATCCAATGAATATTTGGAAAAGAAGTCCAAGCCAAAATGAAAAGTCCAATTGGTGAAACAAATACTCCATACATTAAAGGAAGAAATCGAAATTCTGGTTCTGGAACATTATTATTTTGCTTAATCAAATTTAAATATTGAATATTGATCAATTTTGGAGTAGTTCCACAGGTTATTCCCATTCCTATAATGAGCCCTAAAAAGGCCATACCTTGAGCTTGAAGTGAAAAACCATAAACGGTCTTGAAAATATATGGGAGGGCAATGAAAAACATATAAACAATTGCTAAGGAAAATCCCGTATAAAAGCAAAGAACCATTGTCATAGGGTCACGAAATAAAAGTAAAAATGGTCTTCTTGAAGAGATTATAACACTTTCATATAAAGATGCTTGAGTCTTTTCCAATGGTGCATAATATTTATCATCTTTAGTTTCAATTCTTAGTCTTTTTGCCTTACGAACAAGTAATATTGGTTGATAAGTTTCCGGTACAAACAAAATCACCAATACTAACATGAATGCAGACCATATGGTCATAACATAGAAAGTCCACCTGAAATATAAGTAAGTGTTTATAAAACCAGATATTAATGGTCCTAAACCTGGACCAACAAATGGAGACATGGTATAAAGAACAAGTGGATAAGCAATTTGTTCCTTGGAGAAAATGTCTGAAAATGTACCACTTGCAACTGCCATAAATGAAGCACCAAAGAATCCTGAACAGAATCTTCCAAAAAGCATCCCACCAATATTTTGGGAAAATGAAGTTAATATTTCAAAACATACAGTAAGGAATAAACCAGAAACATAAGTTATCTTTCTACCATGGAATTCACTTATTGGAGAAAGAAACATTCCTCCTGTACCCAAGCCCCAAATATATAAACTTATACCCAATACATTAACTTCATGACTAATTTTCATTTCTCGCATGATATTTTCTGATGCTAACGACCAACTTGAAGATATACAAGTTATACAAACTGATACAAACGATATAATTATTGCAATTATCCATTTTCTTAAATGGGACATATTTCTAACATCTTCTTTATCATCTTTCCCATCGAATTTCACCAAATAAGGATCATCTTGTTCTTCTTCTTGCCGTATATACAGTTCTGATAAAGTTTCCTTACTTTCATTTTTAAGTATGAAAGACATTCTTTGAAGGAACGATTTAGAAATTCTACGATTGATGATTTATCGTGTTGATATTAGCAGATCAAAAAAAAAAGAGAACAGAAAAAAAAAAAAAAAAAGTAAAAAGGATTGAACTTCTATATATGTTAACAAAGTCGATACATCTAAGAGAGAATAGAACGCTGTAATAAGAGTATTAGTAAAGGAAACCACTAGAATAAGAGATGAGACTTCTTTCGGACTTTATATTCAGAATATGTGGAGTAAACAAATGTGAAAGGTTTGTTCAAGTCCGGAGATTACGAAAAGTTACCTAACCACGGAAACTTGTGAGAGATTCCGAACTAGTTTGGGGACGAGGAGCGAGTTTTGGATGTGGGATTGGCGTCAAAATAAAATAAACTTTGCGTCAAATGTACTCCTCATTAGAGCGGCAAGTACTTACCGCAATAAATCATTGAAAGAAGGTGAAGAAGCGAATAAATGCCCCTAAAAAAAAGTGATCAATAACGGGGTTGTTGAAAAAAGGAGTATGAAAAATGAAATTCGAATAAACGAGGTTCACTAGAGTGACATACTAATGTTTCAAGATTACAATAAGACTTAACTTACGATTTATAAACTGTCAGCTTTACCCTGACGTTAAAACTCTTCATAATGATCATTTGGAATCACTAACAAAATCAAGCAAAATACGAACTACAACAAAGACAAAAAGCTGGTAGATACACGTTA
>JAKTYG010000211.1:0-19865 GCA_030564725.1 Chernovozyma sophiae-reginae
AGCGAGCAAGACTCCACGTAGTGGCTCTCCGCGAGCAGCGGCCAGCGGAGCGTCAAGACGTCGGAAGATCCAGTCCGAGGGGGATATCCAGTACCTCTCCGCTCGGGCCACTTCACGGAGACTCCTGCGGAGGGCTGTTCCCTTTGGGAAACCCAGAGATTGAGCGAAGTGTTCCCGTTTGGTTGGACGACATGGAATCGTATCTTTCAATTACGGAAGTAATGAGGCAAGTTGGAGAATTGGCTAGATAAATGGATTGTCTTGCGATTGCACCTGAAATGAATGAGACACGGGAAGACTCTTAGGATGTGTTGGATAATGCAGCGTCTGAGAAATGCGGTGGAGAGTTGCCGTTTTGGCTGTGTTGGGTGTATAAGGAGCCAGAGTCCAGAGCCCACAGTTCAAAGCCTTTTGTCTTTCCTCTTTCTGTTGTTGAGCATTGTTGTGCTTCCGAAACGCTGACTGGCCTTCTCCGTCTTTCCATTGGTTTCAGATGGACGAGACGTACCGGTCTCGTTGATCCTGTCTGGATTGTGTCTTCCATTTGACTCTCTGCTTTTCTCTGAGACTCCTTCGTGTGTCTTCCACCTAGTCCAGCAAGCTCCCTCTTCACGTTCTACCACACACCGGCAGTGCTATACCATCTCTATCATGGCCATATTCATTCTCTCATCAACCACCCTCTCTCTAATCAATTACTAACATCTAGATCATGTCTCCAAATGGACAAGTGGTGTTAAGGAAACACGACCTCGATCACGGGGACGAGTCCATCAAGGTCTCCACCGATGGAAAATTCTTGTACTGTTTCTCCAACGAGAAGTCTGGCCGTGTGGATGTCGATGTATCATTCAACGTCCATGGAGTCATCTACGTCGATGTCAACGATCCTAAATCCGATTCGTTGGACTACGCCATCCAGAGATTGTTCCAACTCACCAATGACGTTAAGGCCGAACAAGGCTACTTGGTGATCAGAGAACGGACTCATAGAAACACCGCCGAGTCAACCAACTCCAGAGTCAAATGGTGGTCCGTGTTTCAGATCTTAGTGGTAGCTATCAACTCTCTCTTCCAGATCTACTACTTAAGGAGATTCTTTGAGGTCAAGTCTGTAGTTTAGCTGGTATAGTGAATCAATAAATTTGCCACCCATATCGTAGACTCTGGCCCACGTCTGCCCAACGAGCAGCGGCCAGCCCGCAGAAATCAGGTCTGGCAAAGTCCAGTACCGCTCCGCTCGGGCTATTCCATGGACTCCTGCGGAGGGCTGTTCCCTGCGGGAAGTCAAAACTCAGAGAGACCAAGAGATCGAGCGAAGCGAGCAAGACTCCACGTAGTGGCTCTCCGCGAGCAGCGGCCAGCGGAGCGTCAAGACATCCGAAGATCCAGTCCGAGGGGCATATCTAGTACCGCTCCGCTCGGGCCATTTCATGGAGACTCCTGCGGAGGGCTGTTCCCTTCGGGAAGTCAAAACTCGGAGAGACCAAGAGATCGAGCGAAGCGAGCAAGACTCCACGTAGTGGCTCTCCGCAAGCAGCGGCCAGCGGAGCGTCAAGACATCCGAAGATCCTGTCCAAGGGGGATGCTCAGTATCATTCAGCCAGGACTGTTTTACGGTAACTGTAGCAAAAGAACAATTCCCTTCTGGAAATAAAAAACTCGAGTGATTGGTTGGTTGCAACTTCTGCATTTGTGCACCAACTGGTTGCAAAAAAGCAAAGTGTTGATCCACGTGATCTAGCACGTGCACAAAATAGATATCACGTGCCAATTTTTTATCAGTTCCGTTAGACAGTAAGCAACGTTTCTAGTTTGTTCCCGTAACATTCCAAGACTGAACTCAGACACAATACATTGGCATATGGCCATGTTAGGGCCACTGCCAGGATCTCATTTCCCGATCTTTCAAGTGGTGTCAGAACGACATCGTCCGTTTGTTCGGCTCTAAGGATCCAGCTTACCAAACTGGACCCGCGCGCCAAAGTTTTGTCGCTTAATTTTGGCACGAGTTTTGGTGCTCACCTCCACGCTAATTAGCGATCACAGGACTGTTTACCGTACCGAGGAGGTGGTAAATGTCAGTCAGAGAGATAACAAATCTGTAAGGATAGAGATGGAGCGACCTCTGCTATCGCTCGGTGATCGATATATGTGACTATCATGATATACTTCCCTTTGAATTCTTGAACTGACGAGGGAAGACCCGTGCAAACCAGGGAACAAGAGGAACCTGATTGCAACGGTTTTAGAACGGTCAGTAGCGCTTAACAGCGCAGGTTTGTTACGATAAAGTTGAAGTGGGGAGAGGCTTTCGGAGAATATCCCTTGGTGGATGTTCCACCTGTGGAGGGGAAAATTGAAATTTTGAGGCAATAAGTTCGCGGGGAGCACCGCTTAAAATCGGTGAAATAATTAGGGGCCCTTTTGATTTTTAGCGTACATTTTGCCTGGCGGAAGAGAACCACGAAACGGCTGTCCCCCCATGAGCGCGCGAGAGATTATGCTGGTCAATCAACCAGCAGCCTACAATGACAAACGGACAGACAGCCATCAACATCTGTAGCTCATTCCTTCTTTACTAATACTATCTATCCTCAGCACCGCTCCGCTCGGGCCCCTTTCATGAAGACTCCTGCGGAGAGCTGTTCCCTTCGGGAAGCTCAAACCCAGAGTGATCAAGAGCTCGAGCGTAGCGAGCCGGGCCCCATGTAGTGGCTCTCCGCGAGCCGCGGCCAGCGGAGCGTCCAAGTGCCCTACCGGTAAGATCTGCACCCGCCTACTTAGCGAGAACAGCGAGGGGGCTGCGATTTAGAACAAACGTCAAACGCCAAACGAGAAACAGCACAGGGCGGACAAGTTCGGACTTTTGTGATGGAAATCGGTCACATGCAGGACACGCAAATGAGACTGGGAGTTGGGCTCTGTAACTGATTCCAGATATCACAAACGGGCAAGGGAAGTCGCTACTTGGTGTTGGGAAACAGGATGAAGGAAGAAAATCAGCAGATCAGAGAATTTGAGAGAGATCCACTCACCATCCACCATCCAAACGTTTTCAATACTCTGTGACCCATCAGCCATCCACCAATCCTCTCCTAAATTAAGCATCACGTGCGGATTACTCACCTTCCCAATTTAGGTTGTTAGCTAAAATCCGGAGATCTAGCATCCGGTCGCCCGCCTGCATGCAACCAAAATTCCCCCCACTCCCCTCAGGTGGAAAATATAAAGCCATCGAATTTTTCCGTTTCTTTCAAAGAGAGGGCCCAATTTCCACAGAACAACGTAACTAATTTGAAAGGTTTCGAGAGTTCAGAATACAACCCCGCGGTACATTATTGACCGAACACCCCCTATATAGAAAATTTGACTAGTTTTGCAATCCCCTAAACGATTGGCAACTGTTTGTTTTTGGTCCCTTTCCTTCCTTTCACTCCAGACTCAAATTTTGGAAACTCCTCTTAAGTGGCTACCCCCCACCTTCACTATCATTGTATCAGGATGTCGAATTTTTTCGCCAACATCACTGAACTCCCTCCTGATCCATTATTTGGATTAAAGGCCAGATTTACCTCGGATCCTAGATCAGATAAAGTCGATCTTGGGATTGGGGCTTATAGAGATAACAACGGTAAACCATGGATTCTTCCTTCGGTGAAACTTGCCGAGAAGCAACTCGTGCAATCCGCAGATTATAATCATGAATATCTTTCAATTTCAGGATACAAACCTTTTTTAACCGAATCAGCTCGAGTAATCTTGGGACCAGATTCTCCTGCTTTATCAGGACCTGATCGGGTTGTTTCTCAACAATCGTTATCAGGAACTGGTGCACTCCATTTGGCAGGAGAATTCTTGAAGAGTTTTTACACTCCATCTAATAATCCAAAGCCAACCATCTATCTTTCCAACCCAACATGGGCTAATCATAAGCAAATTTTCCAAACATTAGGAATCGATATAAAGACTTATCCTTATTGGGATAACGATAACAAGCTGCTTGATATCAAGGGGTTCCTTGGTACAATCGAGTCTGCAGTACCAGGAAGTATCTTTTTACTCCACGCATGTGCTCATAACCCAACTGGTCTCGACCCAACCCCTGCACAATGGGACCAGATCATCTCCACCTCTTTAAAGAGGAACCATTTATTATTGTTCGACCTGGCCTACCAAGGTTTTGCATCTGGAAGTCTTGACAAGGATAACTTTGCGGTTAGGTTAGCAATTGAAAAACAGACCCTGAACCCTTCTGCTCCTCCCATAATAATTTGTCAATCTTTTGCAAAGAACGTTGGGATGTATGGGGAAAGAGTTGGAGCTATTCACGTGATCTCTGCTCAACTGAATCCAGATTTGAACCGGGCCATTCTCTCCCAATTAAACAAATTGATTAGGTCAGAGATATCGAATCCTCCTGCCTATGGAGCCAAGATTGTTGCCACCATTCTCAGTACTCCAAATCTTCGTGAACAGTGGAATAAAGATTTGGTAACGATGAGTTCTCGAATTTTTGAAATGAGAGGTTTGTTGCGTGATCGGTTGGTAGCATATAAAACCCCTGGTAACTGGGACCATATTGTAAATCAAACAGGAATGTTTTCTTTCACCGGTTTATCTCCTGAGATGGTTGGAAGATTAGAAAAGACTCATGGGGTCTATCTTGTTAGTTCAGGTAGAGCTTCAGTAGCAGGGTTGAACCATAATAATGTGGAGAAGGTTGCTAAGGCTATTGATGAGGTTGTTAGATTCTATAAATCGAAATTATGAATGAATGAGTAATTGATAGCGCACTTTGTAGGATTGGGGAGTAGACAGCTGGAGCTTTGCACGGAACTGTAGTGAGCTATGGGAAAGGTGAGGACAACCAAAGAAACAGAGAGTATTAGTTGCAACCAAACCACCAATAGAGGAAATCCTAATAGGAGAGGACAAGAAGTCCAGAATTAAATGCAGGCTTGAGACCCGATAGTACGGGGTTGCTAAAGGTAGAGCTTAACTTCCCCCAAGGATGTTGCTGACCAAGGAGATACATTGCTACAACCTTGTATGCCCAGTTCACGGGGTGCCCACATCCGCTCCGCTGGGGCCATTTCATGGGACTCTTGTGGAGAGTTGTTCCCTTTGGGAAGCACAAAACCAGAAAGATCAGTGCTCAAGCGAAGTGAGCCAGATCCCACGTAGTGGCTCTTCGCGATTAGCGACAGGCGGAGCTTCAAATCCCCCATTTAGCGTTCTTCAACCTCGTCCACCGACTTCGCAGGGAGACTTCGCGCTAGAATTGTGGAGGGCTGCCCACTATGAAAGGTGTCACTTTTGAAGTTACTACAAATAACTACACCTTTATTATCTGTACTTTTATTAACTATAAATCAAATTTACTTTCTTCTGAATGAACAGCCTTCGGTTAACTTGGCTTTACCACCGGTTGGGGTACATAAGACAGTGGAGCATGAATCACAAGTAACAGCAGTTTGAGCATGGGAGAAAACGGTAGTGATGTTTAAACATCCTTGACACTTAACGTCCATGAAGTAAGATCTTGGAGCTTGTACCAAGGTCTTTAACTTGTGTTGTTGAGCTTCAGTAGCTGGGTTTGGGTGTAATAAATCTTGAACTAAAACCTAAATTTTGTTAGTATACTGATTGGAGAGGGTCCCGATAAGGAGGGAACCGTATGAAATCGACAATTCGGGAGAGATTTATTGAAACGATATGAGTTAATTAACGTGGTTAGGACCCATCCAAACGTGAACACAGCCATTCGTCGGTGCTCAGAAAGTGGGTGAGTAGACATGGGTCATGTTTATCTAGTCGATATCCTGGAGTTGGTGTATTTCCGACGGGTTTTTGGTAATAATTGATGAGCTCGAGAGCTATTGAATGACCAAATCAAATCTCCGATGATCGTTTTGGTGAAATATTGAATGTAGATACAGTTTCAATGCATTCTGAAATAATTTGGTTGACATTTCTGTTTAAATTTTGGCATATTTGTTACAAAAAAGGGTCCCGAGCGATTGAACATAGATACTTCAGGGTCAACTGGAAGTCACATTGCCAGCCAAAATCAAAGTATTATGTCCTGAAACTTGGTAGTCAACATCCACGGCTCCTGATATATCGACAACCTCAATTTGGGAACGATCGCTCGATTTTTGGGCCAATTACACCGATTTGTTTCTAGTCTTTACCTCCATATGAGGGTCAAACCTTCTCTAATCTTGTTATGAAAGACTTCTTTGTTGAGCTTTCCAAAGCTTTCTGGATCATTTCATGTGTCGACATCTCTTATACAGTCCTCTTGAGACTAGTTGCTTCCTATACATACCATGTTGCCGTGTAGATCTGTGAATAAACTGAACTAAACAGAAGAGGTGGTTTAATTTTTGAAAGTAACGAAAGTGAAAAATTTCAATCGAGCGTGGAACCATTACGTAACATTTGTGACTGAGCTTACGTAAGAATAATGATCATAGAATGCGCGTGACTTTGTGACTGTGTTTCACATGCAGGTCCATGCGGTTGTTGCCCTGAGAACCAAATGTTAGTTTTGGCTCTTTGAGAATAGTCCAATGGAGGAACAACGATAACCAATTGCAGAGGAAAGGGATTCGTCAATGTGGTAGGTAATGTAGATATGCAGATTAAGGACACACATTATAGATGCACTGAAACGTTTTATACTGCTATGAATCAATTCTCCTTCTCCCAAAGAGGGCAATAGTTTTCCCATATATTATCACATGACCATCATCAGGTGATCAATAGGTATCCATCTTCAATTCAATATTTCCTGTTTGGGATGCTGCACACTAAATTATGATCTGCATCCATCGGTCAGGAATTGACCACCAATTGGCCATATTTCTCCATAATATCTACAAAACCTATATCATTTTACAGCCACTCCTTATTTAGAAAACATAAATTTACTTATTTACCGCAAAAAACAAACTGGAAGTAATCACCTTTCATCAAAAACTCAAACAACCAAAAACAAAACTGATAAGAAATATCACGTGACTCAATATCATATACCTCATCTTCACAATTGCAACCATACCAACCTTTCCACCAACTTTCCTTGTTCAACTTCAATTCAAAACCCTTCTCACCAAATCATAGTAGTCTATTTCAGTCTCACCGTACCAATCTAACCGTAGCATCCTCTCCATAGCATTTCCATTGCCTAACGCAAGTTGTTGTGGTCTTAACTTCTGAATTTCGTATTTTATTCTTCTCTTCATTAAATCAACCCAACAATTGAAAGTTGAGTCTATGACGGCGCATTAAATAATACTATACAAATACTAATTCTATGTAAGCTATAGACAATGAGGTACGGGTAATTACCCCAAGAGGTGGTGGTGTATGTATGGTTATCCGGAGTCCTGATTAGGTTAGATGTAAGACAATGAGCAGCAATTGAAAGGATCCTTAATTTTCAGCTTATTAATAAGCATTCCATCAGCTGCCAGGTTATAGCTAATGGATCAATAGATTAAGTTTGATGGTTAATTTATGACCGATCTTTACTGTGACATTGTAAAACGCAATAATCTCATTTACTCTGATCTTGTAACACAAAACTCTAGTTTCCATTTCAAGCACTTCCTTAGAAATAACCTCCTCCTCCTCCTCTCTCTATCAACCTCAGGTCTCCTTCTTTTTATCGACAATAAAACCTTTTTAGATCTATTAATCTATGGCTTCGAGTTGAACCTTCGTTTCTTAGAAAAGATCCATGGAAATCGGTAAGTATCGAACTTCTTCTCTCCTTATCTTATCTTTTTTTTTTTTTTGTTTTTATTTCGTGTGTACGTGAGTGAGTGTGTTTTATGAGTTTGCCTGTTAGCTTGCCTGTCAGTTTGCATGTGTATTTCTCCTCTTGATATTCTTCTCCTTTCCATCCCTTCCTCCTTCGACTCATTCCAGTTTTGACGGGCTCATCTATTTGGAACCTCTCTTAGGTTTTCTGGGAGGTGTAACCGGTCTACTACCCCCTACACTTCCTTGAGGGTATCTTGGTTGCTTTTTGTCGGCAGGCTTCAAAATCTGAAATGAACATAACAAACTCTCATCAACACTCATCATGGCTCCAGCATTATCAAATTCTCCACAATAATTTGGTGCCGAAAATAACGTCACCAATTGTCTCTTGGAGAAAAATTCATACCCATCTTCAACAACTTGATGTGCCCTACAAATTAAATCCATATCATGCTTTTGTAAGAATCTTGATACCACGTCTGGACCAAAAGTGAATGACACACCTCTATCATTTTCTGACCATCCTGTAATATCTTTATCAGGATCAGACCATAATAAATCACATAATAATCCAACATCTGGAATATCAGTTGGTCTCATAACTCTTCTAATCTGTTCCATAGAGTTTAAATCTGGTGATAAACCTCCATGCATTGTAAAGATTTTTTCATCAATAATAGCAGCTATAGGTAAACAGTTAAAACAATCAGTGAAAGTTTTCCATAATTTAATATTGTACCTTCTTTTACATTCATCATAGAACCCATAGATTCTATTAATAGATGCACACTCATGATTTCCTCTTAAAATGAAGAAATTCTCAGGATATTTAATCTTATATGCCAATAATAAGCAAATTGTCTCTAATGACTGCTTACCTCTATCTACATAATCACCAAGAAATAAATAATTAGCTTCGGGAGGAAAACCTCCGTATTCAAACAATCTTAAAAGATCGTAATATTGTCCATGGATATCTCCACAAATCTTGATTGGAGCTTCCAATTCCAAAAGTATCGGTTGTTGAATGAAAATTTCTCTAGCTTTAGTACAAAGATAGCGAATTTCGTGCTCCAAGAGAGTTACTTGTTTTCCTGGTCTAGAGCCACGAACTTCAAGCAATCTATCCACAATTGAGTCGATATCTGCTTCTGGATGTTCGGACATAGCTATTTTTTTCTGTGATTGAAGGATAAAATTATTGAAAAATCGATGAGTTGTTTCGTTTTTTGTCTCGTTTCTTTAAAAATAAAAGACAATTGAAAGGAACTGGATAATAAAATTCAAAGGTATCTCTTATGGAGGATATTGGAGGAGGTAAACTCTAGTTTTCGGATCGGAATTGAATTTTTTTTTTTGGTTCTCTATTCCTTCGGTTGCCCACGAACGTATTCTGCCCTTTATTATTACTAGTTGAATGTGAAAGGTTTCTTCAAAAAAGGACTTTCGATGTCACGTAGACTAAAAAAGCGGGTGGCGGTTTAATTATTGAAGGGGGGGATGACGATGTGGGAAGGGTTGGGTCGAACGAAATTTTTCTTTGACGCTGGGTGCAGGACTCTCGGCACACAAATGTCAAGAAAACTTTGTTGGTTTCTTTTTAATTTCTGGTCGCGACTTCGGTCTTTGTGTCACGTTTAGTGTTGCCAAAACTGGTTACAAAAAAAAACAAAACAAACAGTACCCGTCAAGAGAGAAGGTGATACAGGTTAAAAGGTCAGTTTAAGATGCAGAAAAAGACTCACAGGGATTCAATTGGACGGTTACTTTAGTATGCGTCGCTTTCTGGGTTAATTTTAAGCGTTTTTTTGCCAAAATCGTTGCACTTCTCACTAAAGAAATGATACGTTCGAAGTTGGTGACTTGTCAATTTACGGGCGAGCTCCCATACGAGAATGGAGCAATGCGGAGACAGATTACCCGGACGACCCATTTGGTGGATTGGCGATGTTGTTGCTCGCGCTCGCTTCCGGGCGCGCAAGGGATTGCAGCAATTAAGACATCGCTAAGTTTGGCGAGAATTACTGCTGCAGTAGAACAATCGATCCCTAGGTTGGGATGGTGTTGGGGGGGGGGGGGCGGAGCCTAGTTACCGCCCCGCTAGGGCCATTTCATGGAGATTCCTGCCGAGGGCTGTTCCCTACGGGAAACCTAAAACCATACACAGAGAGATCAGAACTCGAGCAAAGCGAGCCAGGCACCACGCAGAGGCTCTCCGCGAGTAGCGGCTAGCGGAGCGTCAACAACTTCTCGAGTGAAACACTGAACTATTCTAGATTAGGGCATCAGGAGCGTCCATTCTCAATCATTAAGTTGCCCCTAAAGTGTCCCTGAAAATTAGCGCGAAGCGTCCCTCCATTCCACTATCAGGTGACGTACGGTATATGCAGTACACCAATATCAGTAAGCTTAAGGTACTCAGATAGGACAAAAATGATGTTGAAATTCGCTTCGGGCTATCTTTCGGACAGATAATATTGTAGTATTATACATCTTGAGCGTCTTCCAGCTCTTAATTGGACCGATACACCGTGCTGAAAGACATTCCACATGCAGGACAAGAAGATCAAGTGACTCACTAAGAGGAAAGTGCCCGAAGTTTAGCGCGCGCTTTGTCGTCTTCAATGGACCTTCAGGTCCCCTAGATTCCACAAGTCCTCCCCCAAAAAGTTAGCGCATCCTCGCTCCATTCTAGACATTTTCAGGACTAACTTGATGCATACCTATATACAGTACACTTACATCAGTCAGTTTAGGGGACAATAAAAGGGAGAAAAGGTGATTGAAGTTGGGAATTAAGTGCTTCATGTCATCTACTAAGGCTGTCATACAGACTCTGGCTAGTTTTAGAACACCCATAGGATCACCATCGATAGATATAGAAACTTATTTAACGACATATATGTAGGCCAGCAATTTTCTCATGGGCTGGATTGGTGAGTTTGTTGCGGGGGGGGGGGCGCGCTGTGAGCTTCAGAATCGAGAGTACCCCTAAGCTCTTTATGCTCCTTAAATCCACTGAGTAGTCAACATTGGCGACATTTTTTCGTTACCGCTCCGCTAGAGCCATTTGGAAGAGAGTCCTGCGGAGGGCTGTTCCTTACAGGCAACCAAACCCCAAACCCAGAAAGGTCAGATCTCGAGCACAGCGAGCCAGGCTAAACGCAGATGCTCTCCGCGAGTAGCGGCCATCGGAGCGTCAACCTTTCGCTAAAAATTAGGGACTATATGCACGTGCTTGGTTTTTTCGCGCACGACCAACAGAATTTGGTCTCGTGCGAAATTGAAACTCAAAACGAAAGGAAATGGCCCTGGAGTAATCAGGGATCTCAGGGAAGAAAGGGCAGGTTTGACAGCAAGTTTGGACATAAGGTCGATTTTTTGAGGTCAAGAACGATAGTGTAGACAGATATTGGTGTACGCATTTACTTTTCAGAGATTTCCAGACCACTTTAGACCAGATTATCACTTTATCCATTTGGAGTACATCGTGGAATTGCCCTCCCCATCCCACTTCTTTACCACGTGACCCACCGAATCAAACTGGATGGCTTCAGAAGTTCCCCAGATCACGGGATCAGCTCCATTTCCCAACTTGTATAACTTGCGAGAAGTTGCTTCGGCACAGGCCAAATCATGCTACGTTTGCTATAAACCGTCCACAAAAGTGTTGGTTTCGGACAACAAAGGTGATTTCTTCTATGTGTGCCCTTCAAATTTACGAGACAGCTCGTTTGCCACTCCAGTGAAACCAATAGAGTACGAGGAACTTATCAAAGAGAAAGCTCAGGAGCTCATCAAAGTGTCAGAATTGGAGCACGTGATCAGAGATTCAGGCAGCGTGGTTTGGGATTGGATTCCGCGTTTTGGTTCCGGCGCAAGCTCGACCCCTAAGCCTGAAGCTGCCACTGAAGATGAAGTGCGCACAGATTCCAACGCTAAATCGGAAAATCTGAAGCGTCTGAAGGTCGACCTCAAGCAATTGCAGACCGAATTGAATCGTCATAAGGCTCAAGTGGACGAATTAGCTGCGAAAATTGATAAATTCGACTTCCGGAAGTTCAACTTGGATAACCTGATCTATAAGAACCGGCTAAGATCCCATCTTCAGGCGAAGGCGAACCAAATGAGACACCAGGAGGTGGCCAAGCCAGGGTTCTTTCCAGCTGCCCCAAAGACTGACCTTTGAGTTTTCTACAGCGCCAATTTTTGCAACTTTCGCGGTGGTTCCCCGCGAATAGAAGTTAGCGGAGCTTCTTGACCCTCCTAAATTTAACACGCGCCCAGACTCGGAAATAGCGGAGCGTTCTCCCTAAACTTGGCGCCAAGTTTACTACCGCTCCGCTCGGGCCATTTCATGGAGACTCCTGCGGAGAGCTGTTCTCTACGGGAAACCCAAACCCCAACCCCAGAAAAATCAGATCTCGAGCGAAGCGAGCCAGGCCCCACGCAGTGGCTCTCCGCGAGCAGCGGCCAGCGGAGCGTCGATGTATGCTTGAGTTTAGCGTCTCGAGCTCAGGGTTGGTGTATCCAGGGACGACTCTTGTTCTTTCGGGGCCAACGTGTGGGGGGAAATAGCGCGCTACGGGCTCCACTCTACGCAGTTCTCATTTAGTGACAAATGGACGTCAGACTGTTATAGATTATTGTAGACGGTAGGAGAAGTGATACTGACGGATAATCGAGATATGTATGTATTAATTGATCATTATAAGTAAACAACAGTAGGCTAAATAAGAGAATAAAAAGGGGACATAGACTCCAGACCACCTGAAGGAGCGGAAGCTGTAGGGGATTCAAGATTGGCGAGGGAGCTGATGGTCGCGAAGGGGAAGTTTGCAGTCCCGGCGAGTGCGCAAAATCTTGACAACCAGCACCAACACTCAGAGCCTGGACACTAGCATTCTTTCAATTTACTGACCTTTCATCCAACCAATTCTCCCATTGTTCTACTTTATTCTTCAACACAGACCCAGCAAAGAAATCCATATTACCCTCCAACATCTCAAATTTGAAATTCTGATCTCTACCTACAACAGAAGACCAGAATTCACGAACTCTTCCATTGTCATTATCGGTATCTCCGGCGACCATTCCATTATCTCCGGGGGAGTCCCCGTTATCATCAAAATCACCAAATTCGTTCAATTTCTGTTTGATCAATTTCGAAATTTCCAACTCCAAAATTTCCTTAACTTTGAAAGGAGGTCTGGAATTGAATAAATCATTCTTGTTAACTGCAAATAAGATATCAATCCCATTGACAATCCGTTCAGTAGTCATGAATAACCGGAAAAGATACTTGGAAATCTCCACCAACTCTTCTGGAGAATTGGAAGAATCGATCATAAAAATGATTCCCCTAATTTTCTGCAACGTTACATTTTCCACCATGGCCCGATTGAGCAATTGAGAATATTTCAAATGGCCAGGGAAATCAATCAATTGGAAAGGTTTCCGGATCGACGAGTTAGCTCGTGGCAACTGTACGATTCCATAGTTAGGTTCAACTGAAGATACAGTAGGAGTTATCTTGTCTGAATCTTCTTTAGACTCGGTAAGATTGAAATAAAGTGCTGTCTTTCCAGAGTTATTAGGGCCCAATATGAAAATTGTTGGTAACTTCTTCTGCGAAGCTACACCTATTTTACCAATCGATGACGTTTGATAGAACAATATAGCGAGTGCTACTAGGAGTCCCAACACAAGGGTAGAGAGTGTGATTTGTATATAGTCCATTTCGGCACCAAAGTTCTACAGGAGTCCTACTTTGGATGAGGTTGTCAGCAGATGAAGGTTGTCCTTTTGGGGTGAGCATTTTGGTGGTCGATGGCCGTTGAATGGATGAGGAAGCGCGCGCATGAGACGATCACTGGCAAGTGGGTCGATTCGCACTGGGTGGCTGATGGCGCAGTTAGCGATCGTATCCGTTGAATTAGCGCATCTCTCGCTAACTTTCCCACTTTTAGTCCCTATCCCTCCCTATTGAGCAAAATTCAGTTGGAATTTCAAACACTGTCCAGTACCGCTCTACTCGGGCCATTTAACGGAGACTCCGGTTGAGAGCTGTTCCATACGGGGAAACCCAAACCCAGAGAGATCAAAACACGATCGAAGCGAGCCAAGCTCAACCCAGTTGCTCTCCGCGAGCAGCGGCCAGCGGCGCGTCATCGTTGCCCCCTAAAAATGTACTATGGCAAGAGAGACTCCCTAAGTTTTAGCGTGCATGACGCTGGATTGGCGCGCTCATCGCTAGAGATCGCAAGGGCCAATCTCGTTCCTCAGCATCTCATCTCCATCGAAAACTACAATTTAACAAACCACCAAACTAAACAATTTCATTACTTGTATGTATCTATTTGCTATTTACAATGCCAATGGAATATTCTCTAGACTTCTGGATCAATAATTGATCTGCCAATACCAAAGAAGTCATAGCTTCAACGATTGGTACTGCCCTTGGAGTCACCGAAGGATCATGTCTACCTCTAGCAGCTAACACCCCATCAACTCCATCATATGTCGAAGTATGTTGTTCTTGCGAAATAGTAGCGGCCGATTTGAATGCAACTGAAAAATAGATATTCTCTCCATTGGAGATTCCTCCTTGAATTCCTCCTGAATTGTTAGTCTTTGTTCTAAGACGTTGAGAAGATTCATCAAAGTAGAAAGGATCATTATGTTTCGAACCGGGGATCTTTGTTCCTTCAAATCCAGAACCAAATTCAAACCCTTTGGTGGCAGGAATCGATAACATGGCATGGGCCAAAGTAGCTTCTAACTTATCAAAACATGGTTCTCCAAGTCCAATTGGACAGTTTCTTACCACACAAGTTACTACACCTCCAATTGAATCCTTAGTGTCTCTATATTTCTCAATTTCCTTCACCATTAATTCACAAACATCCTTATCAGGACATCGGATTGGTCCGATAGCGTCCACTTGTTCTCTAGTTATGGTATTAAGTAAAGTTTGGAATTTCTCCGATTGAGGATTACGATTCATAGAAACCTCTCCTATGGCTGAAACAAAGGCAATGATCTCAACACCATTGGCCAATTTTAAGAATTTTTCAGCTATGGCTCCAGCTGCAACTCTTCCTATAGTTTCACGAGCTGATGAACGTCCTCCTCCCGATGCAGATTTGGCTCCATATTTTTGAATGTACGTGTAATCAGCATGAGAAGGTCTTGGATAGAGATCTGTTTCCGAATAATCATTAGGACGATGGTCCTTGTTCTGCACCAACATTCCAATTGGAGATCCTAAACTGACCCCTTTCTCAGTTCCTGACTGAATTGTAACCAGATCACTCTCGTTACGTGGTGTGGATAATTTGGACTGGCCAGGTCTTCTTCTACTAAGTTGTGGTTGGATATCGGCCTCACTGAGAGTCATTCCAGGGGGGACTCCCTCAACAATACATCCCACAGACTTGCAATGTGATTCCCCGTAGGTGGTCACTCGGAATAGGGTACCAAAAGACGACATAATACCAAGTTTGTGCAATTCCCGACTATGATTTCAAGAAGAAAGTGGTGGCAACTGATCCACAAATTGTTCGATTTTTTTTCTCTGGACACTGGCGACTTTGTGACTCATGTCGCGTCACGTGACGTGATGATGCTCATGGTGGTGGTGCGGGATGCTTTGGGCTGTCCCTTGCCCGGACGCACGCTGAACTTAGGGGAGTCCTGACGCTCCGCTGGCCGCTGCTCGCGGAGAGCAACTGCGTGGGGCCCGGCTCGCTTCGCTCGAGATCTGATTTTTCTGGGTTTGGGGGGTTTCCCGTAGGGAACAGCTCTCCGCAGGAGTCTCCATGAAATGGCCCGAGCGGAGCGGTAGTGGACAGTGCTAGGTTTAAGGAATTGGTCTCTTCCTCATTGTGTACTATACACTGAGGCGCTGTCTAGCTTAGCGTTCATGACTTCTTCCTTTGACCGCTCGCGAACAGTCCGAGTCCAGCTCCTGCACATACGTCAACTTTCTACCTAATGGTAACATCTGATTTTTCATGTAGAACTGCCAGAAAACATCGACTAGTTAGTTCAATGTAGTGATTTGGATAACAGACGATACTCTGAGACCTCGAGGACTGTTTTTCACCATCTTTTTTTCTACTCTGATGGGGGCTAAACTGACTGATGCTAGGGTACGGCATATAAACCAGCGTAGGTCGACCAATAATTTGAAGCACGTTCAGCGCTAAAGTTAGGGATGTCAAACGCTAAAATGCAGGCGACGTTCTGCAACAAACTCGAAGAATGCGCCAATCAACCAGGTCCGGCACCAGTTTAAACATTTTGGCCCGATTGGGATACTTTGTAAATATGCTAACCACAGATCCAGATGAAATCAATCCTAATTTGGAATTAAGGTCGATCGTAGATAAATCAACTGACCGAGCCCATTCAAACAAACTTTGATGTTGAATTATAGAGAGGGTACACCAACTAGGATAACCAAAGTAGTTGGACCATTTGTATCAGGTTGAATTCGAACCTTCGTCCTATCCAAACTTTTATTAGAAATCAACTTTTGCTGCAAAATCAATCTTCTTTTTCCTCTAACTTGTCCTTTTTTTTATACTGCAAGAGCCTCTCGTTCATCATTGAACCATCGACTTGCACTCGAAACTTTGAGCTCAAAATCATCTCAAACATGTTCCTAATCTCGATTTGTCGATCTGTATCGATATGGGTGGTGTTTTTGATTCTAACCCACCCAGTTCTGGCAACTTGGAACACTCTTTATGCCTTCCTGTCCGGGAAAGTATATCTTCATCTATCCAATAACGATCTCGTGCAATTGGATTTCAACATCACGGCAGAAAAGCTTCAACTTACCGATAATCAACAAGTTTCCACTCTAAGTGCTCCGCCAGCGAATGCTTCGTTATTCGTATATGACGAGGAGTTGTATGCATTCAGCGGCGTAGCTCAAAGCATTTCTGGGATCAATGCTGATGATGTAGGAACTTCAAATGGAGATCTCTGTGGCAATGGAGTGCTCAGGTTGTCTCATTATTCAATTGCCACCGATAGTTGGCTGGTGGTACCGGTCAATTTCAGTGCCATAGGAGACATTTCCTATTACCAAGATTCTGTTTACTTGTCACCATTGCCCTCAGACGACTCTGGAACTAGTTCCACAGGCATCTACATCTACGGAGGGATATGTAATAGTTCCGGTACCATCTCCAATCGTCTTTTGTCGTTTGATCTCTCGACCAAAAAATTCTCAAACATCACCACCGCCACCAAACCTCAAGCATTCTATGGTGCCACAAATGTGATGGCCCCTGGTCCACAATCTCAACTTGTGATTGGAGGTCAAAGTACCAACGGTTGGTTGTCAATGTATCAATTGGCTCAGTGGCAATTTAGTTCCGGGTGGTCTTCAGTAGAAATTTCTCTGTCGTCCAATGTAACGATCAATTCCAGAAAGTATTCACTTGGTTTGCCGATCTTTGCTCCCCTTACAAGTGACAACGAGTCTACAATCTACAATCATATCACTACCAATGAGATAATTCTAGTGGGAGGTCAACTGCCAGTGGGGTACCCGATTCTGTTTCTTACCAAATTGATCATGAGCTCCAATGTTTACTCGTGGGAAGATGTCAACAGTACTAACATCAAAGTAGACGACCCTTCAAAGATCCTTGGGGCCGCCACCATTTTCAATACTCTAATTATTGTCAACAACACCAATTCTCAGGGCAATGGTCTGTATCGGATCAACTTATATGACACAACTACCTTCGAACTGGTGAGTTCTCTAAAAGAAAACACTGCCAAATTGTTATCCAATCTTTCCAAGTCCAGTACCAAAAGTTCAAATTTACAATTGAAGGCAATCCTTGGAACTCTAGTACCAGCGATTTTTCTTGCAATTTTGGGAGCGCTAGTCTACTACATACTCATAATTAAGAAGAGAAATCAAGAGTTGCAAAAATCTGAACAAGTTCCAGACGACTACGATTATCAGATTGGAGCTTACTATGACCAAAGCATTCTGAATCAGCACAAAAGGAATGAAACAAACTCAACCTTGGGAGAAATGTCTATAGATCTGTGGGTACGCAAACGTCAAGAGTTTGAGTCGATGAAGAAGCTCCACCATAACAACCCCAGCTTCTTGGCATCTTCCGAGACTCTCAGTACCCATACAATGAGTGGTTCAATTGAACCATTGAATCCATTTGAAGATACGGTGGCGCCAGTCGTAGCAGGAACTGCGACTCAGATTGGTAGCGAACAAGTTCCACAATCTGGTGGGGAAGGGGCCAGAGGTTCTGGCGCGGGTTCTAGTGGAGCGGTCGCTGGCGGTGCCATTTCCAGTGGTACTGCGTCATCTACTGCTGCTTCTGCTGCTTCTGCAGCTGCAGCTGCTGCCCTGGCGATCCAATCCAACTCGACCTCGTCTCCTGTCTATTCTTCCACCACCAATTCTCCTTCCTTACCCAATTCTGCCACATTTCCAGAATCCCCAGACTCTCCGCCCCCCTCTGTCGTCAACAGATCGGTTTCCAAACTCAAGCAAAGCTTCTCATTCAACAGCAGCACCAATCAACCCTACGGGCTCCTAAAGAGAAAAACCTCGGCGGGAACTCTTCGCACCGGCCCCGCGAAATTCTTCGATGATGAGTCGGTCTACCAACCTAAATCAGACTCTGATTCAGACAGCGATTCAGTGGATGGAAATATGGAAGTGCAGGTATTGGTTGGATCCAAACGACGTTCGGTACTTCGGGTGGTCAATCCTGACTTAGAAACAATCCCTGACATAGATGAAGAAGCCAATCATGGTAACACTGACTTGAGGCAGAGGATACCGTCGGGGCAAAAAAACTCATGAATTTCGCAGCCAAAAATGACTCTTGAGTCCCCCGCCCCTTCAGCCCCCTTCATTCTCCACGACCTCTATATACTATAGAAGTCATCAAAGTGTGTAGTATATGTATCATTATTTGTATACCCTGTGTAGATCTGCAGACCCCTCTGCTAGTGTTCTGACGACGGCTAGAGCACTAGGACATTCCCCCTACGGCGGACGCAATTGGAGAGCTCCGAAACGCTCCCCAACTTAACCTAGCAGTCCAGCACCGCTCCGCTAGGGCCATTTCATGGAGACTCCTGCGGAGAGCTGTTCCCTACGGGAAACCCAAACCCAGAAAGATCAGATCTCGAGCGAAGCGAGCCAAGCACCGCGCAGCGGCTCTCCGCGAGTAGCGGCCAGCGGAGCGTCGTCGTCCCCCTGTGAAGTATCGATCTTCACCCAGAAGTATCGCTGAAAATTCTGTTTACGATTAGCAGGGAGCGCAAAGCAACTCCGCTACGCGCCATTTTACCCTAGCGAGTATCTTAGTGACTCGGTAACATTCAGGGACTATTTGGATATAGTGCAAATTTTTGGGCCGCGTGGGCTACAACTGCTGGAGTAACTAGAAGAGACGTATATGCAGTACACTTACATCGATCAGTTTACACCCATCAGGGTTGATGAAAAAGAGAACAAAATTGGTATAGAGAGATTTCAAGGTACTTATGAGAGAAAGCACAGTGATATTAACCCATTTCAGTCCACTTTCTGAAATCCCATAGGAAGATTAAAAGACTTAGAAGGGCGGTATATGCAGGACGCGCTTATGGTTCTTCGTGGACGATGGGGTTGGCACTACGCGGGGGCTCACAGAAATTGCAGCCAGATAGGATTGTAGACTCCACAGAAGTGAGCATAGCTAGAGGAGATTAGTGGAACTCAGGAACCGCGATCAAGTAACGCTCCGCTCGGGCCATTTCATGGAGACTCCTGCGGAGGGCTGTTCCCTGCGGGAATGCCAACCCCCAGAAATATCAGAGCTCGAGCGAAGCGAGCCAGGCTCCACGCAGTGGCTCCCCGCGAGCAGCGGCCAGCGGAGCGTCAACGATCCACCATCTACCGATTGTAGGGGCTCCTCACTACCGCTCCGCTAGGGCCATTTCATGGAGACTCCTGCGGAGAGCTGTTCCCTACGGGAAATCCCAGAACTCGAGCGAAGCGAGCCAGGCTCCACGCAGTGGCTCTCCGCGAGCAGCGGCCAGCG
>JAKTYG010000212.1:0-19863 GCA_030564725.1 Chernovozyma sophiae-reginae
TGAAATAACTACACCAGCTTTAAGACCCACTACTTTAGAAGATGAAGTAGATGCTGCTCCAGAGGTTAAAAGACAAAAAAATTAAGGATATGACGAGTAAAATAAAAAGTTAACGCAAATATAAAATAAATATAAACAGTTTAAAAGAAGAAGAAAGGATTTGTAGAGGTAGATAGGTTGATGGTGGAGCTGGTGGCGGTGGTGGTGGTGCAGGAGGAGCTGCTGCTGCTGCTGCGCGGTACCTTAGGGGAGCTTTTGATGGAAAGGATGCGAAGAAGAACCTAAAGAGATCAGATCGGAGGATCAGAGAGCGGGATAGGTGAGACATTGCAACTAACGGGTCAAATTTCAGGATCTAACGTAATGAGTTTGATTCTGAAGGAGCAACAAAATGGGAGCATGGTAACAAAATGAGAAGGATTGAGTACGAATGGGATCGATGGGTACGAATGGGATGGATGGGTACGAAAGGGATGGATGGGTGCGAATGGGAAGAATTGGAATGATCATCTCGGCATTAAAATCAAGCTAATATACTAGATATTAATATGAAAGTTGCTAAAGTAATCAAGTTGGTTTCTATTTGTATCACGGGGCTGAGCTGAGCCGTTAAATGTTTTCTCTACAGCTTTAACTGTCAATGTCGCCAATAATGTCGCTGTCAATGTCCCTACCATGTCCCTAACCAATTCCCCAGACTTCGCGAATTGTTGCGAAGGTTCTCTGCCGCTGAGAATGCAAATTATCGCTAATGCTTGGTGCTGTAGAGGGGGAGAGAGAGACAGTCCTCTTACGTGTAACTTTATATCCCAAGTGTTTTGCACCGAAATGAGCGTTCGATGATCGTCTTATGTTCCTTTAACGTTGGTATCCTTCTATGTTCCTGATTTCAATGTCATCCTCTCTCTTCCTTACCTTATTTTTCTTTACTAAATATCTCGTCGTTCCCGCACTGTCAACGCTAATCTGTCAACTCTAATCATTGCATCAACCGAAACCGTTTAGTCCCGCCATCTCAATGAAAAGGTCCTGTCTTATAAATTGCGACATGTTTTCTATTTCCTATTTGAAGAATTAATTCAACTAGAAAGATCCATACAACAATTCAGGTTCATATGGAAACTATTCAACTCAACCACTTATTTCCTCTCAAGCTGATCCTTTTACCCTGAACCGATATCATATCTTCTTTCCAACCGTAGTCCATTTTAGGGTAAAAATTGAAATTACCGACGTCAAAGATCGGCTCTTTCCCCGCATTCTTCGGGAACGGCTGCACTATATAAGACAGACATCAAGTCCGGGAAAAAGTTGCCATTCTTTGCAACCGTTTTACAACTATCAAACATTATATAACAATTGAATCTTCTTTTATTTTCTAATTCCATTTCCAAATTATGACCAATCTGTCAAATAATATCTTGACTACTCCGTCTTTACCATCTCATCAATCTGCCTTCGGATTCAAAAGAGGTAAGAGGGACATTCATCGGTTTGACAACGAGCCAATCCGTCAACCGAGAGCTAGTCAAGTTCTTCTTAAAATAGAAGCAGCTGGACTTTGCTCATCGGATCTTCATATCCTTTGGGGTCAAGATAAGAGGGCTCCTGATACTTTTGTTATGGGTCATGAAATTGCCGGACAAATTGTAGCTGTAGGTGAAGGACTAGTTAATGATGAACAGTATAATGTTGGCAAGAGATTTGCCATGTCAATTTCCAATGCATGTGGAACTTGTGTCAATTGTCGTAAAGGAATTGACAATGCTTGCTCTACAAATTATGGACTTGCTTATGGAATTTCTCAAGATGGAGGCTTCCAACAATATTTGTTGGTAACGAATCTTCGTACCTTATTACCAATTCCTGACAACGTTTCTTATGAGGTTGCAGCTGTGACCCTGGATGCCGTTTTAACTCCTTTCCATGCTATTCAAAGATCGAAACCTAATTTAAAACCTGGTTGTAAAGTGTTATTACTTGGTTTAGGAGGCTTGGGTGTCAATGGATTACAGATATTGAAAAACTATGGAGTTTATGTAGTGGCGGTTGATATTAAACCAGAAGCTAAAGAATTGGCTTTAAGATATGGTGCTGATGAATTCTATACAGAAATCAAGGATTCCAAGCATTCTCGTGAATCATTTGATATCTGTTATGATTTCTGTGGGTTTCAAGAAACTTTCGATTCCTGTCAACGTTACGTAAGGGCCCAAGGTTTAATCATGAGTGTTGGTTTAGGTAGAGCAGTTTTGAAAATCAGAAACTTCGAGTTGGCTAGAAGAGAAATTAAGTTGATATTTTCCTTTGGAGGTACATCTCAAGAACAAATTGAATGTATGGATTGGGTTTCTCAAGGAAGAATTACTCCATATGCAACGGTGGTTGATATGAAGCTTTTACCAGAATATTTGGAAAAACTAGCACTAGGTCAAATTGAAGGAAGAGTTGTATTCAACCCATCCAAGTTCTGATTTACGTAAAAAAGAGGAAAGGTAAGGGTGGGGGAATTGTATGAATGGTAGATATCAGTGGTAGGTGGTTGGTGTTAGGAGTTAGGTGGTAGGTACAGCTGTCGTGCTATGCTTTAGAAAAATTTCATTGACTCAGGGATTAGACGGCTATGAGGTATTAGAGCGAGAGTTTTTGTGTTTCTCTTGAAGACAATTCATTAGACGAAGTAGAACAATAGAGAGGTTTGGATTAATCTAGGGACATCATTTAGGAATAGATGACCAGGACTTTTGAGATATCAGATCTGTGAGAGATGAGACGAAATAGAGATAAGAAGATTCGATACGAATATAAATTTCAATTCTTACCTATTTAATAATTGAACTAGTATTATTCAACTATATCTTCCTTCACTAAGTATTGTAGATTACATTTTACTAGAGGTATCATGAAGAACGACAGTTCGGTGAAAAACAGCATCTCTATCTTCATCTCTATAACATGGACAAGTCTGAAAATTAACGATTATCACGTGATTCCAGATTGCGGATTTCGTTTCAATCCTCCATACGAACTCTACGGCGAAATGTGGACCAAGATCACCATCCATTGACCGATAGACCTTCCCCAAATTTGACAAGAAAGGAGCAAAAAAAGTGCAACAAAAGTGCAAATAGTTCAAACAATTTCAAGTTTGTCTTAATCTGAATCTTTTTTGTTGTAAAAATTCGTCTTTCCACGCAGTTATATACAAACTATGGCTAAAAAAAGTTCTGGTGAAAATTCCAAGAAAGCGGCTGGTAATGCCAGAAAGGCAGAAACTGCCAATAAGAAAAAGGCAGCCCATGACCAAGCAATAGAAACAGAAGAAGCAGAAGAATGGGAAAAGGGAGCTAAAAAGGGTAATAAGAAGAAGGAAGATGAACAATTTAAAAAGGAGGAAGCAGCCAGAAAAAAGGCTGAAAGGGAAGCACTTTTAAAGGCAGAAGAAGCATCATTACCCACCAAACCTCAAAGTGCCAAACAGAGAGGAGCTGCTAAAATTGCTGCAAGAAGGACCGGGAAGATTGACGATTTCTTGGATTTCAACAAGGATACCCCAGAATTAAGTGCTAGTGGTATTGATAGTGCATTGGAAGCACTTGCGTTGACTAGTAAAGATGGAGGAGTTCTGCACAAGGATATAGATAGACATCCAGAAAGGAGGGTTAAAGCAGCATACCAGGCTTTTGAAGAGAAGAGAATCCCTGAACTTAAAGTTGAGCAACCGGGTCTTAGATTGCAACAGATGAAGAATATTATCTTTAAGGAGTTCCAAAAGGCTCCGGAGAACCCAATGAATCAAGATACCAATGTATCGTACAATGCTAGTGGCGTTGAAGTTGACGAAAAGAAGAAAGAAGTTAGAAACAAGAGAGAGCAGAGTTTCAAATAAGGTGGTGCGTGTTGAGACGGCTGTAGGAGAATAGGAATGGTAGGTGGGGTTGAGGTTGAGGATGGGGATGTATGAACAAGATATTGGTGAAGATGTCTATGTGCTGTTGATTGTTCATGTCGTTCGTGTTGTTAGTGTTGCTCGTTCTCTTTACATCCAACTAATATCATATGGACTTCTGTAACACCTCTGCCTCAATGTATGAGACTGAAGAACTCCTGTATACCCTAACAGTACCTCTACTTGCTTCAGCGAGTATTTCATTCTGCTCCTGATCTACAACAATACACAGTCTATACAATAGTTCTCTATGTCTATGACAAATAGATCACATCGTAGAATTGGATACCAATAGCTGCTCATGAATCCTCTCACGACCGTCCCCTAAATTGTTCGTTGGGTATGTCCCATGTCTCACCAACGATCTACATTCTCTATCCAACAGAAGACATCATTCGAAAAATCATCTTCCTTCTCTTATTCGTTCTCTCGACTGTCTTGTTACGCCAGCTTCTGCCAAACTTTCTTCTCCCAACTCTCTTCTCCAAACTGGTATACGAGCGCGAAATGCACCGACCCCCCAACGCTAAATTCTCAGTTTCTTTAATCCTCGTGTTCAATCCCCTGCGGCCGGGAAAGTTTTTCTCATCACTAGAAATGGGCCACAACTATATAAATACATCAGATCTGCCACCAAAGATTTCGCGTTATCAGAACTGAAATCTGAACAAAAACACAGAAACAAACAAACATATCCAGTGATCATTACATCAAACTGGTACCAACAACTGAAGAATTGATAAAACAAAAGTCGGTTATACTTGTTGTGACCCCACAAGGGTTTGTTTTAAAATTATATATCTGTTATTTGTAGACTGTTAAGTACTGATTGATACAATCTATTACCTTTGTCAGGTTGACGATCTTTATTTGTTTGTTCGTTTTTCATTCACTTCATCTTTGATTTTGTTCTGTTTTGTTGTTGTTGTTGTTGTTGTTGTTTTGGAGGAGGGCGTTTCCATTCTGTTTGGGTACATTGATTGATATTAATTACTCTGTCCTTGTCTTGTAGTTGGCTGAATATATATTAATTGATATCCGTCATGTCTCGTTTGGATAGATTGGTAGTGTTGTTAGAAACTGGACTGACTCCATTCATTAGAAATACTGCCGCAGACCAATTGTCTGATCTTTCAAAGGGTCACCCTGAAGAAACTATAAATCTACTCGGAAGAGTGTATCCATATCTAAAGTCTCCTAAATGGGAAACAAGAATCTCGGCAGCAAGAGCTTTCGGAGGCATAGTTTCTCATGCTGATTTATGGGATCCAAATACTTCTGATACCATCGAACATGAACGTTTAATTGAAGAAATTGTTGAACAGCTGTCAGCTCTTAAGCAGGAAGATATTTCTGATCTTAAGATAAAGCAGGAAGAAGAATTACAAAAAATAGATGATAATCTATCCAATCTTGTGGAATTCAGCTCTTGGAATTTATCTGAACTCTTAAAAAGTAATGTAAAATTTTTAGCCTCTGAAGGTGAGGAATATGAATCAAATGGATTGATGAAAGATAATGATGAAACTAATGATTCTTTGCTTCATAAATTAAAGAAACAGAAATCTTCTATTGCTCAAGAAATGATCACTAAAGTTGAAGAACAACAACATTTGCAGCAACAAAAGGCTACTATAGTATCTCCAGTTAAATTAGAGGTAGTACCGTCCACCATCCAGGCAGCTTTAAATAGCGAATCGTCAACTTCTGCATCTACCCCAACATTTACGTCACCAAATGGAGCTTCAACCCCAGCAACATCCAACGCTGCATCATTTGCTCGTCTTAAGGCAATGCAAAAGAGAAGAGCTAAAGTAAATGCAAAAAATAATTCAAGTAAGACCAAGCCAATAGACCTTTCACAAAGTTCTATTTCAAGGAAACTAGTAGAAAATGGAGAATCTTTGAACTCAAGTGATAATAACGATAGCGATAATAAGATAGATCCCTCAAAATTCGATATAACTTCTCAAGGTGGAGGAGATAAATTGGTTGTGGAAACTAAGGCATCTTCGGAATTATCTCCATTACTTTCACAACATTCACGAGTTGCAGGATTGGTATGGCAATTTCAAGGAGTTTATGAGTTGTTACTAGCCGATCTTTTTGATCCGAAATGGGAAATAAGGCATGGCTCTGCATTAGGGTTAAGAGAATTGATAAAACGTCATGGACAAGGTGCCGGAAGAGTGATGAATAAATCTCGAGATCAAAATGATAAAAATAATGCTGCAACTTTGGCTGATTTATCAATAAGATTGTGTACTCTATTTGCTTTGGACAGATTTGGTGATTATGTATCTGATACGGTGGTAGTACCAGTACGAGAATCTGCTGCTCAAACATTGGCTGCTCTTTTAATTCATTTGGATGACCAAACAACCATTAAAACTTTTGATTCTTTGAATCAATTAGTCTTACAAGAAAACATTTTTCCAAAGTGTTGGGAAGCCAGTCACGGAGGTATGTTAGGATTAAGGTATTTTGTGAGTGTGAGAACCGATATCCTAAAATCACATCCAATATTACTTGATAAGGTTGTCAACATGGTTTTACATGGACTACGAGAAAGTGATGACGATGTTCAATCGGTTGCTGCTTTAGCATTAACTCCAATTGCATCAGAATTTGTCAAGACCAAAACTGAAATTGTACATACTCTTCTTTCTGTTATTTGGGATTGTTTGATAAATTTGAAAGATGATCTACTGGCTTCAATTGGTCTGGTGATGGATCTTTTGGCAAAATTATGTACACATGAAGAAGTTATCCAATTAATGCAAAAGGATGCTTCGGAAAATAAATCGAATTCTTTTGATTTATTGGTCCCCAGACTTTATCCTTTTTTAAGACATTCAATCACTAATGTCCGTAAGGCTGTATTAAGAACTCTCCTTGAATTCTTATCTATTGATAGTATCTTAACTAAAAAATGGATCGATTCCAAATCGATAAGATTAATATTTCAGAATTTGTTAGTTGAACAGAATAAAGATGTCTTACAGCTTTCTATATCAGTTTACAACAAAATGATTCATGAGATTATGCAACAGCATGAGAATGAAAATGATTTGCCTTCTATTGATGACATTTTTTCGAACATTCATGCTCTGTCACTACTTTCACTCATTATGACTCCTATTGGTATAGCAAGACATAATTATAGCATGAACACAAATTTAATCATGAGACCTTCTGGTCAAATGTTGGGACATTTAGATTCAGGATTACCCGTATCAATGCCTTCTTCACCATTTAATAAAGAAAGGTTTAGTAGTCTTGAGCCTGAGGAACCAACTGAAAATGGTAATGGAAACTCTAATCAATCTCATGAAAAAAGAGGAAGGAAGAGAAAAGCCATTGAATCAAACCCCATCGGCGACATACCTATTGATGATTGCAGTAATATTAACATTGATGCTCCAATATTTAAAGGTGATGTAATGTTGGTTGGTATTGACACTTTTGTGCGAACCAGAAGTGCTGCAGCCACCGCTTATGGTTTTACATTATCTTGTTTGAAAGAAAATGAAGATTTAAGTAAAGTATTCCAATCACTACTTCATTACTTAAGTTCTCCTCATTCCACACCAAGGCTATTTAGTGCTATGATTATCCAGGAATATGCCAGTCATGCAAGAAAAGAACATGGCCAGCTTTCAACACAAGCAATAGAAATATTTTTAAATCCTTTAATGGATGTGTTAAACACTGCCGTGACTGCTACATCCCTTTCCTATTATAGAGAATTGGTTCCAACTTTAAAAAGTGTTCGAACTGCTTGTCTACAGCTCTTCAATGTTTTCTTGGAGATCGCTAAAGTTCCTCCGACAAAAATTCCCCAAATCCCGGTAGTAGTACAAGGTGACAGTGAGGCTGGTCCGAGCGCCTTTGGAATTGATAATGCTGAAAGAATTGTTGATGAAATATATCCAAAGCTTATGAAAAGTTTATCTGCCACTTATAGAATGAGTGCTAATCAGGCATTGGAGGATGCTAAGCATAGAATTCAAGTTGCCATCGCAGAAGCAAAGAGCTCTATTGAAAATAGAACCAATGGTATATTGGCTGTGTATTCTGCAGCAGTTCTTGAATTGAGTGGAATCCCTAAAAAGCTCAATCCAATTATTCGTTCTTTGATGGAAAGTATTAAACAAGAAGAATCTGAAATATTACAACGAAGATCGGCTGATGCAGTCGCTCATTTGATTAAACAATTGAACGTTGCAAATAAAAAAGGAGCAGCCGATAAAATCGTAAAGAATTTATGTGCTTTCTTATGTGTTGATACTTCGGAGGTTCCTGAATTTCATCATAATATCAGGTTTAAAGATTCGATATTATCTTTAAGGAAAGAAGAAGCTAAGACTGATCCTGCGGACATAGCTGCTCATGAAAGAGCCGTTCAGCAAGCAAGAATTAAAAGAAATGGTGCTGTTTTGTCTTTAGATTCTTTGTTGAATCTATATGGAGCTTCTACTTTTGACCAAATCCCAAAGTTGAAGCAAATCATGCTTGACCCATTATCTTTGTTGAAGGATTCTAATAAGGAAGAACTAATAAAAGATGAATTACAGGGCCAAATTATAATTGATGCTCTCGGTATATTAAGAGCATTATTACGTAAATTGGATCCTTCTTTACTTCCTGAAGTAACTGACAGATTGCCAGAGTTATTGCCAGGATTAGAATCTGATTATTCAGTCTTTAGGTATTCAACTGCAAAGTGTTTTGCTACAATCTGTTCCGTGTGTCCTACAAAAGCATTCACTTTCCTTGTTAAATCGATTTTACCAATGCTTAATAACGCAGGTGCCGTAAAGGAGAGGCAAGGTGCAATTGAATGCATATATCATATTTCAAGCACTATGGGTTCTGATATTCTCCCCTACATTGTATTCTTGATTGTTCCTGTTTTAGGAAGAATGAGTGATTCAGACCACGATGTTAGAGTACTTGCTACAACAACTTTTGCGTCCATCATCAAACTTGTTCCCTTGGAAGCAGGAATTCCTGATCCTCCAGATATGCCTCAAGATTTACTTGAAGGAAGAGACCGTGAAAGAGATTTTATTCAGCAAATGATGGATCCCACAAAGGTTAAACCTTTTGATTTACCGGTTACCATCAAGGCAACTTTACGTAAATATCAACAGGAAGGAGTTAATTGGTTGGCCTTTTTAAACAAATATCACCTTCATGGAATTCTTTGTGATGATATGGGCTTAGGGAAAACCTTGCAAACAATTTGTATAGTTTCTAGTGATCATCACATTCGAGCCGAGAAATATAAGGAAACCAAATCAGTTGAATATAGAAAGTTACCTTCATTGATAATTTGCCCACCATCATTAACTGGTCATTGGGAACAAGAAATCAATCAATATGCACCGTTTTTAAAGGTATTGGTCTATGCTGGTGGTCCTTCTGTACGTTCGCCTCTTAGACTGGAAATACCAAATGCCGATATAGTGATTACATCCTATGATGTTTGTCGTAATGATGTTGAACATATGATTCAAAATGAGTTTAATTATTGTGTTTTGGATGAAGGACATATCATAAAGAATGCTGCCTCAAAACTTACAAAATCAGTTAAAAGGGTTAGGGCTGAACATAGATTAATTCTTTCAGGAACTCCAATTCAAAATAATGTATTGGAGCTTTGGTCACTTTTTGATTTCTTGATGCCAGGATTCTTGGGTACTGAGAAGGTATTCCACGATAAATTTGCCAAGCCAATTGCTGCAAGTAGAAATAGTAAAACTTCATCCAAGGAACAAGAAGCCGGAGCACTTGCGTTGGAATCTCTACATAAGCAAGTGTTACCATTTATGTTGCGTCGTCTTAAGGAGGATGTGTTATCAGATTTACCACCAAAGATTATTCAAGATTATTATTGTGATTTAAGTGATTTGCAAAAGCAATTATATAAAGATTTTGCTACAAAACAAAAATCAACTGTTCAAGAAGAAGTTAAGCAAGGAGCAATGAATGAAGATTATGAAAGTGGTAAGAAAACTCATGTTTTCCAAGCATTACAATACATGAGAAAGTTATGTAATCATCCAGCACTTGTTCTTTCACCAGATCATCCTAAGTTTGCAGAAGTTATGCAATATTTAGCAACTCATAAATCAGATCTTAAAAGTATTGAACATTCACCAAAATTAATGTCTTTGAAAACTTTACTATTAGAATGTGGTATTGGTACGGGAGATAGTGATTATCATCGAGGTAAAAAACATTCTCAACAACAGATATTATCTTCCGAAGATGTCATATCTGACCATCGTGCATTGATCTTCTGTCAATTGAAAGATATGTTGGATATAGTTGAGAACCAATTACTTAAGAAACATCTTCCCTCGGTTACTTATATGAGACTTGATGGAAGTACTGATCCTCGTGACAGACAAGCGATAGTTCGGAAATTCAATGAAGATCCTTCAATTGATGTGTTACTTTTAACCACAAAAGTTGGAGGTCTTGGACTTAATTTGACTGGTGCTGATACCGTGATATTTGTAGAACACGATTGGAATCCAATGAATGATTTACAAGCGATGGATAGAGCACATAGATTGGGACAAAAGAAAGTGGTTAATGTTTACAGATTAATTACTAAGAATACCCTTGAAGAGAAGATCATGGGATTACAAAAATTCAAGATGAATATTGCTTCAACCATTGTGAATCAACAGAATGCTGGTTTAGCCTCGATGGATACAAATCAATTGTTAGATTTGTTCGATGTTGATGAAACTTCTCAACCGAAACTTATTGAAAGCGGGAATGAAAACAATAATCTTGAAGATAATATGCCAGAGGATGTTGCAGGAGGACTTACTGGTAAAGCGGCAGGAGCAGTTGGAGAATTAGCAGATTTATGGGATGAATCTCAATATGAAGAAGAGTATAATCTCGATAATTTCATCAAGACTTTGAAATGAACCCTTAAAAAACTTTGGTTATTTCAGCAAATGTACATAAAATATGCGTATATGTATATATATATATATATATATATAGTTATATGCTTACAAAATTCAAATTAAAACGACCCTTGTGTAGTAGATAGACGATAAGTATTGTTCATTGCAGCAGGAGAATTATTCAATTTTCCACTTGCATAGCGGATCTGATTTCGCAGTATGAAAGGTTGAGTTGTGAGAGTGCGTAGTTGTATGGTTTAGGGAGTTTGAGAAAGATTTGACGTTGATCCAGCGCTGGTTAGAAAACTTTAGGGAAGTTTCTTCACCAGCTCGCACAAAGAATTGGCGGAAATGGCCCCTAAGTTCATTATCCTAGCTTCTAGCGCTTGAGACAAGTCTCCATGAAATAAGCAACAGTGAGCCAAATATTGATTAAAAAAAATCCCCTCACTGCAGTCTTGTCTCACAAATCACCGATTAATTCATTATATTTTTGTATTAATGGTTTTATTTAAACACTTGTCACATTACCTATCGGTTCACTTACATTTGATGTTTCTCTTGCACCGCTGCCTAATTATTTTGCACTAGGCGAAATTTCATTTTATGATCACGTGTAAATTTTTAGTCTCTAAACCGTTAGAGAACAGTTTTACTCATCGCCATTGCTTTGAGGTTTAAAATGAAGCTATCGGTAATCAAAGAGCAAAGAGCAAACTCCACAGTGAATATACGTGGCCCATCTATCACAGTACTGTTGAATAATATATACTTTGTGTTGATGTATAGAGAGGTGTAGTCATCTATATAGAGGAACTTATAAAGAGGAGAAGACACAGAAAGTGAAAAAAAAAAAATACTCATAGGCAATGTCACCCAATGAAGAAAAATTAAAGAAATTAGAAGACGATGCTAAAAAATCATTTGCATATCTAGTATCGGATGAAAAATCTTCAACTCTTAGAGGTCTTGAAACTTTCGATGCTGAGACTACTAAATCGATTGAAACTTCTAAAGCAAATTCTGTTCCTATAGGAAAGCAACCACCTAAATGGGTTCATTTTGTTGCTGGAGGGATTGGTGGTATGGCAGGAGCAGTTCTTACATGTCCACTTGATGTCGTTAAGACAAGACTTCAATCAGATAATTATCATCAACTTTATAATAAGACCCCTAAATCAAAGAATCCAATAATTCAAGTTGGTCAACACTTCAAGGAAACTTGTTCAGTCATTCGAACCCTTTACGTAAATGAAGGTACAAGAGCGCTCTTTAAAGGTCTTGGACCAAATCTTGTTGGAGTGATACCGGCAAGGTCAATTAATTTCTTCACTTACGGATCTACAAAGGAATTACTTTCGAAGCATTTCAATCATGGACAAGAAGCAACTTGGATTCATTGGGTTTCAGGAATCAATGCCGGGATTGTTACTTCAACTGCCACTAATCCAATTTGGCTTATTAAAACAAGACTTCAACTTGATAAGACAAAGGGTAAAAATTATAAAAATTCATGGGAATGTATGAAATATATCATCAAACATGAAGGATTCACTAGTTTATATAAAGGGTTGAGTGCTTCATATTTAGGAGGAATAGAATCTACCATTCAATGGGTTTTATATGAACAAATGAAAAATTTCATAAATAAAAGATCATTAAAATCCAATGGAGGCAAATTTGATGAATCTTCTAAAACTGCTAAACAACAAATATTTGAATGGTCTGCAAGATCTGGAGCTGCTGGAGCTGCAAAATTCATAGCATCACTTATAACTTATCCTCATGAAGTTGTAAGAACAAGATTGAGACAGGCTCCATTAGTTGAAACTGGGAAACCCAAATATACTGGTTTGATTCAATGTTTCCGTTTGGTGATTAAAGAAGAAGGTCTTGCTAGTATGTATGGAGGTTTAACTCCTCATTTGTTACGTACCGTTCCTAATTCGATTATTATGTTTGGAACCTGGGAACTTGTCGTTCGGTTGTTGTCATGAATGATGTTCTGTTTCTTTGTTTCGTTCTTGGTTTCTTTCTTTCTTGTATATATAGCTTTGAAGAAGTGCATCGTGTATAAAAAAATTATGATTATAAAATGTGGTGGGAAATAGAATAACAAAAAATAAAATTGAAAATCACAATTGGTGAGTTGTAGGAGCAGATGAGCGCCGAGTATCGACAGGATAGAAGAACTTGGATATGTGAGGGGGTGGGTGTCTGATAGCTTTCGTTGGCTTGATTCGCTTCATTTGCTTTCCCTCTCTTTCCCTCTCCCTCTCTTTCCCTTTCCTTCTCATTGCCTTCATCCACATCATTAGCCTCCATTCCATTTCCTTCCATCCCCTTTCATTCAAGTCTCTGTCTCTTTAAAGCTTCCTCTTCTTCGCGGGCTAACGACCTGGTCAATGAATAGTGATAGTTTTCTTCATCTTCTCCTTGACTAGCCGAACTATTCGAAGTGTCTGATTCGTTTTCATCTGATAGCTTGGAAGTGGAGTAGTTTCCATGATCATCATTCTGTTTCTGGAGCTTGTTTCCCATTCCAGGTTCAGTACGAATATCTGATTCATTCAATTCTCGCCCTCCTAGTGGTTTCTTTCGAAGAATCAACGATGGAATAAAACTAATTCCCTTTGCCTCTCCTTCCACCTCATCATCTTCTTCGTAATTCTGAACATGTTTATAAAACATTGGAGGTTTACCTGGCGGTACTACTACAGCTAAACTCTTTATTTCCGGGTCAGGGTCGTAATTGGTTCTCAATTTGTTTCCCAATGGTTTAGTCAAATTGGTATACTCTTTCGGAACCTTCCCTAAAGGATTTAGTTCAGGGTTATAATAGATCGATTGTTTACCCCATAGCTTACTGGAGGCTGCCCTTTTCAACGTTTCTAGTCTCTTTTCCAATTCTACGATTTCGTCAACCTTCCCTTTGTGTAGTCCATTCGCAATTATAAACTTCCAATCTTCCTCCAAGGTCTTAAGAAAGTTTTTATCTCGTTCTGAAAATACTTGTCCATCTTGTTCTTGTCTTGATCGCAATCTCAAGATTTGTTTATGTAGACGAACTGGGTCAGTGTTCTGTAGCTTCGTTAATTTGTAATTATGTTTCTGACGCAGTTGGATCTTTGCCTGTTGCTTCCTCTCTGCCTTTCGTCGTTCGTCTGCCAAACTATAGTTTTTTCGGATCATAATTCATATGTTTAAGCTTGAATTAGTCGACTATGAAGAACGTAAGATTTGTGAGATATTTCTTGCTTGGAGCAAATGCCGCGATGGATTAGCTTAGCGCAGCCGTTCTGGTGGAGAACGCTAATCTTCAGGGAGCACGGCGCAGAAACTATTCTGAGGGTTTACCAACTCTAGAGTTCTATTACACATATGAAGCACTTGTTCCGTCTCCTCTATCTGAACTATCTCTAATGGATCAAAACAACCCACCTCCACTTTAACCATAAGTTTAGCAAGCGTCGCCACTTCTCTCCTGTCATTTAGTGACTTGGGAGGGCTGCTCGGAGTCCGTTCTCGAGCGCAGCTGCCGGCGGAGCGTCAAGACTCCCTCTTGCAAAAGAGTGAGCTATGGAAGACTGAGAGGGAGAGAGTGGGAGGAGTCCACTACCGCTCCGCTCGGGCCATTTCATGGAGACTCCTGCGGAGAGCTACTCCCTGTGGGAGACAGAAGCTACTTTAGGAAGATGTGCTGGAGGAAGAATCTGCTCGTGTTGCTCACTTAAGTGTGCTGTTGGAAGATTCCTAGCTGCTGTACCGCTGCCGACTCTACGTCTCGGCAGAACATCAAAAAGTTTAGCGCTAAATGTCCTGCGCATGTCTACAATAGTGAGGATGCTCGCTATTCCAAGATTTTGAAAGCGAAACATGATTTCCAGATATCAGAACCAAGACAACTTTGATCCATAGCCATTGAGTCATACATACACTTTGTGGTGCAACTTCGTTCTAGTTATTCATTAATTCATTAATTCATTGGGTGGAGCCTCCATTTCACCACAGGTCTCGCTATTAACTTGCCATGAATAATCTTGCAGTAGCAGGTGGAACCTTCGACACTTCGCAGGTTCCTGGAGATTCTCTAGAAACAATTAGAAACAGACTAAACCAAGTACATCTCTCCCTTCGTAAGCTTTACGATCAGATTAATCATCACAATAGACATCCTAATAAAATACGACTTCCCAATTATGCCAGTCTCCAGAATCAATTCCAGATCCTCTTGACTCAGTTGCATTCATTGACAAGTAACTTGGAAACCAATGACCAATTATTGAAATCTACCAATGTCTATCCTTTACCTAATTTTCCAGCTACTCAGCAAGAGAATTTGATAACCACGTTACTAAGAAAGAAACCTTTACCGGAAATTGATGAATGGATAGAAGTAGCTATCTTGAAGAGTAAAGATATCAGCGAAAGAGGAATAAAGATTCAACAGCACGATGAATTTGCTCAGTGGTGTTCTGCGAAAGTTGAAGAACTTCAAGAAGAATTCCAATTTTGGGGGTTCCAGACTGAACAAGAAGTGAAGTATTTGGAAACTGAAGAGGGAAAATTAGAGACTGAGGCTAAATTGAAATTGGAAATCTCAAAGAAACAAGAGGAATTGAAGATTGCTGATGGAGGGAAGGCACCTTTGCACCCTAATCAAGTGTTGAAGTTCATGTATCAAGATGTGATGCCTCGCAATTAGAGAATGGAGAAAAGAAGGGAGCTGAAAAAGAAGGAAATGAACAACTCTACAAACATTCTCACTAGCTAAGGATCGAATTTCTTAGGCTGAATTCAGAACAGAGAGGTTATGTAGTCACTTTATATCTATGTAACTTATTATCTATGTATATATGTGTATGTGTGAGGTACGTGGTACGTGGTACGGGGTACGTGGTTCAAAGAACAGTTACACCATCTCGGGCGCAAAGTATTCTCTAGATGTCGCCATTTTCATGTTGCCTTCTCAGAAACGAGAACGAAGTCCAGTTATGATTCTGTAGTAGAGGTGGCGTCATAAAAATACAAGAGTGCAAATATAAAAAATGCTATTGATCCTCCCAACGTAACATTTCTCATGGATATTCTCTTGGCCAATAACTTACCACCAATACATGCTGCAAGGGAACATAATCCATGACCAATGATTGCACTTAGAATAACAAGCCAATAATCTGGTCCTGAAGCCATGGCAATGATTGCAATTTGAGATCTATCACCCCATTCTCCCAAGAATGTCATAATAAATACTTGAATCCAAATTGGAGATAATACGAATCCTGCAAGATTCTTAAGATTTGCTCCAAATTCTTTCACTCCCAACAAATATTTGTTCTGATTATTGAATTTCTTTGGTTCACCGTTCGAATGATGATTACCATCAATATTATTGTGGTCCCCACCAAGCTCGATATCATTTAATTGACTATTGAGGTTGTTACTTGCGATTTCCTCTTCAACTTCAGCCATTTCTTCATCAACTCCCATATCTTTAGACATAGCAAGTCCTTCTCTAAGAAGCTTTATCCCAAATACAACAAACAATAAAGATGAAAGAAATTGAGTGACTTTTTGAGGAATTAAAGAAGGAACTGCATGGCCAATAAGTCCGGAAAGAACTGTCATTATAACAAGAGACGAAAAGGCTGCACTAAACACAACAAATCTAGAATGTTTCATAGCCATTAAAGCAGCAATAAGAAAGGTTTTATCGCCAATTTCCGAAACTACGATCATTGACATTGGCATTGCCAATGAGTTCCAGTATACTATTTCTTCATTGGTATAAGGATTTACATCAAGATCGTCATAAGAATTTAAGGGAATTGAATTTTTGGCACTGATTGGTTCTTTAGATAGTTGAACTCCAGCAGCTTGTGTTTCCGGTTCTACTTTTTGATCAACCAATGCCAATACATTAGTGGCCGATACAAGTCCTACTAAGATCGAGGTCAACTTCATGGTTACCAAGTTGCACCGATTCCTAAATGAAATAAAAGAACTGAACAAGGCAGCAATAAGAAAAAGAAAAAGGAAAAGGAAAATTTCATTTGCGCTTGTTGATCATTTGATTCACGTACTATCCATGAGTTGCAGATAAGGAGGGTTTCGGGCTGAAAATTTTTGCGCACGACCAACTCCGAAGCAGTTTGCCAGCGAGCAAGTTGACGCTGGACAAAATCGAGCCATTCTATAGATTACGAGTGGAACACAGTTTGAAGAAATCTGAATCAATGATATAGGGGAGGCATTGGGTGGGGGTGCTGCGATTGTAGGAGAATTGAGGTACAAGAAAGATTTATGCAACGACAGATTTGATGAGTTAACTTGGTGAGTTGCATTAATTGGTCAACTTGGTTAGTTGGCTTCTTTGGTCTCCAATGGTTTAACAATCTGGACCAGGCGGAGTTCTTGGAGATTCTTTGGTCGCGAGAAGCTTCAGATGGAAGTAAGGTAGGGGGAGAGACAGGCTAGCATGTGTAGTGCGAAGATGGTAGGCTCCTTCGCGCTGAATCCTCACTAACTTTATCTCTCCTATTTCTAAGTTGACCAATCGAAATATTTCCACAATAAGCTAAAGTTATCTTCTGAATCAACCAGACGATCTGCATTGTCAACTGCTGGCGATGTATATAAGAACAATCCAATTGATTTCTTGTGGTTCATGGCCATGGCCACTTTCCATAGACCAAAAGATCCGAATTTCTCCCTCCCTCCCATTGATTCTCGCTAAATGTATCTCCACCCACCACTAATCCATCCCTACCTTACGCGCGATGTTCGCTAACTTTCATCAACCTCTAATTGACCCACCTCCAACAATCCCACGCCTAACAATCCCACCAACCAATCCCACCAACTATCCCTCCTCCTATTAACTCCTACATCATTCTTTTCCAATATGTTATGCTATTATACTATTATATATACATATAATCTATTCTTTATTCTTTTTTTTTTTTTATTATTCTTTCTGCTTTAATGAGATGGTGGTAATGGATTATCAATCACTTGTCCATCTTTAACTTTACCACTATCAATCCATCCTCCATATGATAACGTTTCATTTTCTTTTTCAAATTGTTTGATTCTATCAACCATTACCGGTCTAAATGATTTAATTAATCCTTGTACAGGCCAAGCAGCTGCATCTCCTAATGCACAAATGGTATGTCCTTCAATTTCTTTGGTTAATTCAAAAATCATATCGATTTCCTTCTCTTTTGCTTGTCCTCTAGCAAATCTATCCATCATATTTTGTAACCAAGTGGTTCCTTCACGACATGGAGTACATTGACCACATGATTCATGCTTATAAAAGGCAGAAAATCTTTGAATTGCTCTAATTATATCAGTTTGCTTATTTAAAACAATAACTGCTGCAGTACCTAAACCTGATCCAACATCTCTTAATGCATCATAATCCATTAAAATATTTTCACAAGTATCCTTTGGCATAATTGGAACTGAACTTCCTCCTGGGATAACTCCTAATAAATTATCCCATCCTCCTTTAATCCCTCCACAATGTTTTTCTAACAATTCTTTTAATGGAATTGACATTTCTTCTTCAACTGTACATGGTTCATTAACATGACCAGAAATGCAAAATAATTTGGTACCAGCATTTCTTTCACGTCCAAATGAAGCAAACCAATCTCCACCTCTTCTTAAAATTGTTGGAGCAACTGCAACGGTTTCAACATTAGAAACTGTTGTTGGTCTACCAAATAAACCAACACCTGCTGGGAAAGGAGGCTTTAATCTTGGTTTACCTGCTTTACCTTCAATAGATTCAATTAATGCAGTTTCTTCTCCACAAATATAAGCTCCCATACCTCTATGAATGAAAATATCAAAATCATAACCAGATCCACAAGCATTTTTACCTATTAATCCTGCTTTGTAGGCTTCATTAATAGCATTTTGTAAAATAACTGCTTCATTATAAAATTCTCCTCTAATATAAATATAAGCAGCAGTTGCATTCATAGCTCTACCGGCTAAAAGACATCCTTCAACCAATTTATGAGGATCTTTTCTAATAATTTCACGATCTTTACAAGTACCTGGTTCACCTTCATCGGCATTAACCACAAGATATCTTGCTCCAACATTCTTTTCCCATCCAGGAGGATTCATAAATGACCATTTTAATCCAGAAGGAAATCCTGCACCTCCTCTACCTCTTAAACCTGATTTTTTCATTTCATCAATGATCCATTTATCTCCCTTTTGAATAATTTCTTTGGTTTTATACCAATCCCCCATTTTTTGGGATGATTTAAGATCATGTCCATATTTGCTATAAACATTTTGAAAGATTCTATCTTGATCCTTTAATCCTCCGTGTACTCTGTTTGGATTAGCAGCTCCATCGGCAATTGTTGCTAATGTACGATGCAAATTGGTACCATTTTTCAATTGTTGTTTGAAACCACCACGAAGCATAATTGATTGTTTCCACAAATGTGTATCTCAATCCCTTTCCTTATAATTCAATAAAAAAAATTCTCGTTAATACAAAAAAATCGATCTCTCTAGGGCTCGTCTGCTTCTTTGTAGTCCGATTCTTTCTATCTATCTAGAATTGTGATCTATTGGTGTTGTTGGTATTAGATGAATGTCAGTTCTGTGATCTCTAAACCTTTTCGAATTTATCTTTTCTCTACTGTGCTTTGCTAATGCGATTTCCTGTTCGTTCATTGGCTATGTTGTGTGCAGGTCCTGAGACGGTACAGGAACGAATCGAGAAAAACCGCCAATTGCAAAAGGGGGACAAGGAGACTTCTCCTGACAAACGCACTGCATATACATTATTCAACCGTTGGCACATTGTCTGAGAAAGGTCTTCTAGCTTCAGCGTGTTGAAATAAACATCGGTGGTGCACCACTCAGACTTCTAGGAACATTAGCAAGTGGTCCACTACCGCTCCGCTAGGGCCATTTCATGGAGACTCCTGCGGAGGGCTGTTC
>JAKTYG010000213.1:0-19756 GCA_030564725.1 Chernovozyma sophiae-reginae
CAAGCTCCTCAAATCTCCAATGACGAGATCAAAGGTCCAACTTCTAATTGGATACGTCAACTTTTGTACAAGTAGAGTAAAGTAACGAACGAATTGCAAAGAAAGAACAGATAAGACAACCTGTAAGAAACAATTTCTGCGATACTGGAACATTTGCAACCCGTTACACGATGCAATTGTTACTAGAGATAGAACTGTAGGAGATTCTTAGTATTCCAATTATGTGAAGAGGCACTAAAAAAACCAGAGCAACCACAAAAAAGCTAAAATTTCACTTAGACTCACTGAAACTGTGAATTTGTGAGGAATGTTGAAGTAGAAGATTAAAAGAAGACTGAAAGTAAAATTGGATTTCCCGTAAGAAACAGACTCAGTGTACCTATATGGATGCAATGTTACGGGTATTGACAATGGAAGTTTCAAGGTCGAATGCACAGATTAGGGAGAAACTACGGCGTACAGGTCGCCTTACAACGCCTGAAGAGGTGATGGAAATAACTACCCTATTTAGCGGGGTAATAATGGGAACCAGCTTTCATTTGGCAGTTGCTCCAATGGAACATACAGCACATTAAAGTCTACTTATCTTAGCACTAAGTTCGGAACATTGCTTAGTACAAAAAATCAGTTGAAGATGAAATTTATATGCAGTACATTTGCATCACCTAGTTTAACCGGGTCAAGGAAGAAAATAATGGGGATGAAAATGGTATGGGGATACTGCTAGTATTCACGGGATTACCATGGATATGTTTAATTATACTTTCAGCCGCTGTATAGCTACCAATTCATGTTAATGATATCCTCTTGAAAATTGTCTATATGCAGTAACCTGGTAATGAGTTTTAGGACCATCATGGGTCTATATGCCGTACATTTATATCAACTAGTTTAACCGAGTCAAGAAAGAAAATAATGAGGATAAAAACAGCATTATGATATTTCTAGTATTCACGGGATTACCATGGATATGTTTAATTATACTTTCAGCCGCTGTATAGCTACCAATTCATGTTAATGATATCCTCTTGAACATTATCTATATGCCATATCCGTTTTATCACGTGCCTTGAGTCTATTTCCTAGGGCTGAGCCCTTGTGACCGCATTTGCATCATTGATTTTTTGTGTAACTCTTTAACCTCAATGCCATCAATTCTCACACATGTCCCCTTCTCTGCACAGTAGTGAAAAAAAAACTCTTTCACCTAAACCAGAAACAGTACCAAAGTTTTGAAAAAATCTTTTACTTTATCTAGATTTAAATCTTCAAACAAATACAGCAAAAATGCCTCCAAAGATTGACCCTAATGAAGTTAAATACCTTTACTTAAGAGCCGTTGGTGGTGAAGTTGGTGCTTCATCAGCTTTAGCTCCAAAGATTGGTCCTTTAGGTTTATCACCAAAGAAGGTTGGTGAAGATATTGCTAAAGCCACCAAAGATTTTAAAGGTATTAAAGTTACTGTTCAATTAAAGATTCAAAACAGACAAGCTGTTGCATCAGTTGTTCCATCTGCTTCCTCTTTAGTTATCACTGCTTTAAAAGAAGCTCCAAGAGATAGAAAGAAGGAAAAGAATGTTAAACATCATGGTAATATTCCATTAGAAGAAATTTATGAAATTGCCAGACAAATGAAAGACAAATCTTTTGGTAAAAACTTAGCTTCTGTTACTAAGGAAATCTTAGGTACTGCTCAATCTGTTGGTTGTCGTGTTGAAGGTAAGAACCCTCATGATATCATTGATGCCATCAACGCTGGTGAAATTGATGTTCCAGAAAACTAGATTAACTATGTAAAAAAAAGTGTTTAATAGGGTATAATTGATATTTTCTTAACGTTATACTATGAAGTATAGGCTATTCGGGATTTTTTTTCAATTTTGGTTTTGTTGATTTTATGATTTTTGATTTGAAAAGTTTGAAGTTGAAACTTTTTTCTGCTTCTTTTTTGTTTTTTTTTCTTCCATTGTTTGCCAACACTCTGGTGCCAAATCTTTACTTATTACTTCGGTAACGAGAGTAATGCTATATTTGGTTCCTATTTTGGTGCAAACTAGAATAACTTAAGCTGACTACTCACCACCACGTTCTAACAATGTGGACGTGGAAGGTCCATTTCATTAGCTTCCATCATCACGAGAGGATCTCCATATTGTGGAGAAAGAAGAAATAAAGAAGATAGGAAAGAAAGAAAGAAGAACTAAAAGAATTCAAATCAAATCAAAGCTGAACAAAGCTGAAGAAAAATTCAGGATTGAATTGTAGATTGTGTAGAAATGGCTCTCTAGTGTGTAGGTAGAGCAACTTGGTTACTCAATCGCTTCAACAGAGCGCTATTTGAGTAGTTTATATGCACTCTGGTTGTGGGTGGATCTTAACTTTTTCAGGTTTACTGATCGAGTTGGTTCCCTGGAAGATAACTACACTTCGTGTACTGGCTCTCCGATAACAATATTGTACCTCGTCAACAAAATGGGAAACCCATTTAAAGAGCTCTCCTATTTGTCTGACAACAATCAATATCGAGTTCTGCCAGCATGGGATCGAGCCTACTCCCCTGCTGAAGACGACTCCCCTGTCGCGACTGAAAATTAATCTTGTGGTCCTAAATGCGCCAAAATTTTAGCGATGGGCCAGGAGCTACGGGTGTGAACCTAGGTATTACACGCTGGGAGCAACAAGCCAAGGGACCACAGCCGGCCCTTGAAATGAAATTTGAGTAAATATTTACATGCAGGTCGCTTGGGTCGGTCAAGTTTGTTAGGTTTCAGAATAGAGAAAAACAGGCAATGTCGGTCATCGAAAAGGACAAAACCATCAATTCGACACTATGTCAATATTAATTACCATTATTTCAATTTTTTTATTTGCATTTCTCTTCTACAACCCCCTTCTGTTGTCCCCTTTATACCTCGTCCCGAAACCCATTGAAGGTCGTGTCCATTCCATATTCAATTCTCCTTCAGATTTCATCGCAAGCGAATCTTGATGCGATTTTGGTGTGTGGGGAGAAACTGAGAAACGATAATACTTGCTTGGACACAATCGGTTCATAACAATCATTGGTACTCAGGGGAAGTTGTGTTTTTTGTTCGTCTTTAGTTTAATTAGTTTTATTCACCTGCTTCACTTCTCAGTACAAATAGTATAAAATGGCTGATTCTGTTGGTACGTAACTTGCAATTCGATCCTCTATCTTAGTTCATGAAGTTGGTCCACCCACTTACCCTGTAGTCGAATCCTCCCTGATCCGATGCATCTATATCGGGGCAAAGTGATTGCTGGCTTCAGGAGGATGTACAAACAGTGATTCTTGTGGTCAATGTAGGAATTTACATACATTGACTAGTACGTTGACTAGTGCGTTGTCCAATTCGTTGTCCTTTGAGCAGCACATGACTTTTGATTCCACCTCCTGTATCTCTTCTTTCTTTCTCCATTTTACTAACTTCCCCAGATCGCGTGTTTGTCAAAGCCATTACCACTATCAGAGCATTATCGTCTCGTTCAAATTACGGATCATTACCTCGTCCTCCTGCTGAAAATAGAATTAAATTGTATGGCTTGTATAAACAAGCAGTCGAAGGAGATGTTCAGCATGTAATGCCAAGACCAATTGGCTTCTCTTTAGAAGATGAAGGTGCTAAAAAGAAGTGGGATGCTTGGAAAAGAGAAGAAGGTATCTCTAGAACGGAAGCAAAAAGACAATACATCTGTTATCTAATAGAAACAATGAGAGTTTATGCTAGTGGAACCTTAGAAGCAAGAGAATTACTAAGTGAATTGGAGTATCTTTGGGATCAAATCAAAGATTTGAAATTTAATCCTGATGATGATAATGAAGAAAATCATATAAGACTTCCAAATCATCCTCAATCTCCACTTTTTTCTCAGCTGGATAGATATTCTAGTGGAACTCCTTTACCTTTACCAAGTAATCATTCAGCCTCTGGTCAACAAATACTGCTGCAGCAATATAGGACCAACTTACAAAAAATCTATTCTCATTCAAGAAGAAGTACCATGTTATCTATAAATGATTATGTACATCAACAGAGACAGCAGCACTCCGGTAGTGTTGCCGATATTAATAATAACAGTAATCGTCCTGATAACGCACCAATGTCAGTTTATTCGTTACCTCCTGCTCCGATCACATCCCGTAATTTTCAAAGTACAAATGATTATCATTCACTTCCAGGAACTGAGATTAAACCGTCGTCTATCGAAGAATTCAAAGAATGGCAAGGTGAAATAAATCTAATTATTAATAAATTATCAAGAGAGTTTTTGAATTCAAAATCTTCCAAGAGTTATAACTACAAACCTTTTAGCAGTCACGGCAATAATAATAACAATAATACGAGCCTTGAGGATTCAGAATTGTCTCTGGATTATCTTGATGATCCAAAAGAAATCATTCGTCGTCGTATCATTACTGTGTTAAAGTTCATTGGATTTAATTCTCTTAAATTTTTAAAGAATTTCTCCATCAGCATTCTAGCGGTGCTTTTCATTACTTGGTGTATAAAGAAGAATGTTATAGTTCAAAGGGCCATAGTTAATCACTCGGGGGATAAAAATGATAAAAAGAAGGAATTAGTTATCAACATGATATTGAATACCGATAAGAACAAATGGTTTATTCGTCTTTTAAGTTTCATTAATGGTGTTGTGGGGTTTGTTTAGTTGGTTTTAATGAAAGTCTATGGCCTAATTGAACCATCTATTTCGCACGAATATCGTTCCAATAGATCGTCTTCCTCGCTAAACTTTGCGAGAATCGGCGGTAAAGTTGGCGCGCGTTTTGGACTCTTTAACTGTTCCATAGAGAGAGAACATCACGGAATGAAGAGAGAGAGAGACATATCAAAACCAAAAAAAAAGTACACCATCTCATTGGTTTTTTCCAAAGAAATTGTGATTAAATTAGAAGATAATCATCTTTCCAACTGAGTGACACTATCGTCTATTTTTTAGATTCTCAAGGATCAGTGTGGCTGACTATCTTTACTGTTGAATATACTTAGCCTTGATTTTACCATTACCTTGTCTCTCAGATCATTAATAGATTTGTTGACTTCAGATTGAAGACTGATAATGCTAACTAAAGCAGTTCAGGAGATAAGAGGGCCCATTTGATGTTTATTTATATTCACTCGCTTTTCCCAATAACTATTTTGGATTCACTTTGGCTACACTTAGGCTCACTTAGGCACTAATCTGATCTCATTTATGCTCGTTTTCACTAAAACGTTGGATTCTTAGATTTTCATGCAATAAATTACTCCAGATAAACACACTTTCCTCATTTAACCTTGTAGTTGCCCACTCATCGTAGTGTTTAAATCGCTGAACCCAACTACTTTTGATGATGTATATCGGTTCAATATTGTCACGTGACCTGTTTCCAAGGACCTCAGGTCTCTGAAAAATTTCGAGATGAGATGCAACAAAAGCAAAATTAACCAAACAGCACCAACACATTGATTCCTTTGCTTCTATAACATAACCCACGTTCAGCTCAAAAATGGATATACATAGAGCTAGATTCGTGGAATATTCTCCACATACTATCACATCGATGGCCTTTAGCCACAAGCCGCAAACTAACAGTCCTGCTCCAGTAGACTTACGTCTCGCGGTTGGTCGTAGTAATGGTGATATTGAAATTTGGAATCCAAGACATGAATGGATCCATGAGTTAACCCTTTATGGAGCCCGAGGAAGATCTATTGAAGGGTTATGTTGGGTTCAAGATTCAGATCAATTAAGATTATTCTCCATTGGTGGTTCAACAACGGTCACAGAATGGGACTTGACCAGCCAGAAGCCATTGGTTAATTATGATGGAAATGCTGGGATAATTTGGTCAATTGATTGTAGCAAATCGGGCAAATATTTATCTATAGGATGTGATGATGGATCTGTGGTTATCATTGACATTTCCGGGGGTGTAGGAGTGTTAGAACATTCTTTGATCTGCCAAAGACAAGAACTGAGAGTGTTATGTGTTTGTTGGTATGACGACGATTTGGTCGTTGGAGGTTGTGCTGACGCTCGTTTGAGGTGTTGGTCAATTAAAGAAAATGAAAAGGGAAGACTAATTGGAACTATGAGAGTTGATAAATCTAAAACTGAAAGTACTTTGGTTTGGTCTGTTAAAGTACTCCCCAATACAAAACAAATTGTAAGTGGAGATTCAACTGGTTCAATTAAATTTTGGGATATAAACCATTTTACTTTACTTCAAAGTTTCAAAGTTCATGAAGCAGATGTGTTATGCATTGTTAATGATTCAACTGAGACCAAGATCTTTTCTGCTGGGGTAGATCGTAAGATTCATCAATTTCAATTAATCAGTTCTACAAAATCATCATCCAAATCATCATCCAAATGGATCCATGTCAATAGTAGATTGTTACATTCTAATGATGTTAGATCAATGTCAATTTATGAAAGTAAAGGAAGCAATTTTTTGATTAGTGGAGGAGTTGAAAAGTCAATTGTTATCCTGTCATTAATAAATTTCCACGATGGGAAGTATAGAAAGTTAACCATAACTCAGAATTCAAATGTTATAATCAATGAAAAAAACAAGTTGGTGATCATGTGGCAAGATCAAACAGTTAAAATCTGGCGGATATTAAATGAAGAGAACTTTAAGTCACCTGAGTTGCTGTTACATCAACAATATAAGTTAATATCAAAGTTAAGTTTATCAGATGATGAGAATATCACCATGGTACTGATCAATGATCAAGGTTCATTAATAGCTGTGTCTACCATAACTTCGATCAAATTGTTTCTGATTGTTTATCCAAAGGGAACGAACCCTTCAAATGAACTTCAAAGTAAAGTGAAAATTCAAAAAGTCAGAGATTTGAATTTTGAGTCATTCAATGTCGACGGAGCAAAATTCATCAAAATGTACGATAACGACAAGCTATTAGTCTTGCATAGTAATAATGAAATCTACAATTTCCAAATCATTGTCGAACAGAACCCTCACAACTCTGTTTCAATAGACTTAATCAATGAAATTGAAACTGTTGAAATCCCTAAAATGTCATCGAGAAAGCTTTCTTATATCAATAATATCAACAATATGGTCCTATCAAAGGATAACCAGCAATTGATTATATCAAGATTCAATGGAACAATTGAAGTTTTATCTTTAACCAATGATGTGAATTCCTTTATACTAACCAAATTAGCCAACTATCCCCAAAAATTGGCTCTTACTAATAAGAATACATTAGTGATCATCACTGAAGAAAATAAGATATATGAATTTTATTTAAATAAGGAACTGAATAATGGATCATTAATTAGTTCATGGTCAAGAAGAAATTCCGAATTTTTACCCAAACAATTCTTAACATTGGAAGATAAACCTCTTGGAATGTTTACCGATTCCGATTTAAATTCAAATAAAATTTGGATCTATGGATCCAATTGGTTATCATTTTTCGATTTATCAGAAAATGTTCCAATTAATAAATACTATCAAAATAATACCGTCATAAATAAGAAAAGGGATAGAGATGGTTTATATTTGGTATGTAATGAAGAGGAATTGAATAATCCTGAAGAAATTGATGGTAATGTTAATATAATTGAAAATCATAATCAAATCTTACAACTTTCATTAAAGGAAAACCAGATTAATAGACTTCGAGAAAAGATTCAGAATGATCAACAAGGGTCTTCCAATCCTACTTCTAAACCTTTTTGGATCACCACAAAGTACAGGCCGATTTTAACTGCCAACCTGTTTAATAATGGCATTATTGTGGTTGAATTACCATCGTTAGTCTCCTCTACACCTGCCTTTGATTTACCAAAGTTCAGAGTATAGCATTTTATAGAATATCGGTTAATGTCAACTCAAATAGCATATATCAATTAAGGATATTTAAGGAAATTTAGTAGAAGAAAGGTAAAATATAATCTGATGATTTGATAGACACAGCCCAATGAGCTTAGTAGTTGTGAGATAAACCGCAACTCTTAAGATGGTGATGTCTTCGATTTCACTGTGTACATTCGATTGGGAAGGTAGTATAGTAAGTGTTTGCCTTCCTATCTTGTGTGTTAATCTTTATCGCTTATCACTTATCACATTATCTCTCGGGTACTTACTCAATTCTTGGTACGACTCTTGCTCCTTGAAAGAATATCCTCGCAGCAGCTCCACTTCCAATTAAACATTTTTCAATCTGTTCATTCGATTTATCTTCTCCCTTAATATCCCATTTCTTCTTCCCACCAAATTGTTCTTTATATTTCGTTTCATAAACTTCTTTATATGTCAAATTTGGTTCAGAACTTTGTAAATACAACCCATCGTTTGGATCTCTCATAAATTCATAAAACATCACAAGATGTCTTGAAATCTCGTGTTTAATTTTATCTCTGAAATCTTTGGGTATCTCTCCTGCTAAGTAAAGGTCATAATCTGCTAATCCTTCAACCAATAATTGAATAAAATATGAACCATCTCTCCAATATCTTTTATCATCCTCATAATCTCTATCATAAATAAAAGAATTATGATCAATTGCTGCCTTTGCTAAATCAGTAGCAATATCTTTCCATTTAGGATCTTTTGTTATAAAATATAAATGTGCAGCTGCTGACATGGTCGTTCCAGTGTTATAAGACCATTTCATGTCGTTAACTTTATCCAGAGTATCTTGAATCCCATCTCTTATTAATTTATCTCCAGGATCTTGTAATACTTTGATTTGCCAATCTATACATTTTGCAGCAAAGTCAACATATATCTTCGCCTCGTCAGGTATAAATTGAGATATTTGTAAACAACATTTGGCTACTTCTGCTGTAGTACAAGCATTCAAATAAGCATTGGTTATATGCCATTTAACTCCTCCTTTTGTCTTTGAATTTGGGTTATCATTCCATCCTCCCATAAGAAATCTAACCAATTCTCTTCCTTGATCCAAATATTTTTTATCTCCAGTAACTTCATAAGCAGTAATCATTGCAGAAGCAACCTGAGCGTCATCATCATAATAAATATCTTTATCATTCCCATCATTTTCTGCTGCTGAATATCCCTTTAGGTGATTATTCTTATATCTACGAAATGTACCAATTGCTGGATCAATTAAGGGTAATAATTCTTTATAAATCCTTGCCCCATCTACAACTGCTTGCGCTGCTACTGATACTGCCCAAATGACAAACTTCTCATCATTGTAACAACCTGAGCATTTTCTGGGAGCAACAAAGGTACCCTTTGAAGGATTATAGAACTTTAGCCACATAGCCCTAACTACGTTGTAGCCTTCAATGTTTGGATTTGTAAGAGACATTTTGCTACTTTCGTTTATACTTTCCTATACAGACTGGTAATCTGTATCAATTACTAGTATTAGAGTTGGAATATATATTGAATACAAACTGTAGAGTTACAAACATATAAAGAAAATATTATGAAGCGACTGATTCTGAATTGTTGCTGAAATTCCAGTTTCGCATTCAACCTATCAACAACTTCAATTGGATTGTAAAAATTTAATGTTGCTCTCGATCGTTTGCATTGGTTAACAAAACTGGTAGTCTAGTCTTTTCTAACTTCAAGCCTGAAGGAGAAATTTTGGCAGGGCTGCTTTGCTTTGAAGGAGCGCTAAATCTCTGGCTGCGAAAAAGTTAATGATGGGGCACCGGCAACGGCTCTCGCAGAGCTGTCATAGCAGTCATATCTGGCGCTTCCTTTTAGTTCTACCTGTTGAAAAACTACCAGACTTACTTGCAAATAAACTAAACCAATTAAGTCATACTGGTAGAGTAACCTCCAAAAGACATTATCTTTAAATTGTTTGCTACAAAATTAATTGAAGAACTGCTCTCACTATATCTCTAACTTATATAACTTTCTATTACTATAATGCAAGTTAACTAGTTCATGTTTTAAGGCATTGAATATATTCATCAATATTGTGAGTTATTTTTGAATGAAACTTCATCTATACTGTATTATAATAAAAATATGTTTCCCTTCTTGATATCTTCATATATCATCTTCTGTCAGTTTTTCTGTCATTTTTCTTTCCTTTAATAAATTATGTGATGCTTATTTAGCATCTAATGGTTTCTTACAAACATACAACATCATTGGAGTGAATAAATGTTGTTTACCTCCTTCAACCAAGTTGACAGCTGCTTCTTCTAATGCATTGGTAACTTGTTTTGAACCCTTTGGTGCTAATCCCAATTTTTCTAATAACCCAACTGCTTCAGTAGTGACAGCTCTACCAATTCTTGAAGTTCTGAAAATAGTGAAATAATCTCCAAAAGTTTGAACATATTTCCATTCTCCACTTAATGGATAGTACCATGGAATTTCATCATCCTTCTCTGCTAAATCTTGTTGATATTCAATTTCAAATCCAACATTCTTCAATGCTTGCTCTGCAACTTCTCTCTTATACATCTTTGGAATTCCATCCCCTACTTCAATACCATAAGCAATCTTACGATGTTCTTCGTTGCTTTCATCGTAAGCATCAGTCATAACCCATTCATAAACACCAAAGGTTCCACCTGGTTTCAATACTTTATAAATTTCAGTATAAACACCTTCTAATACTGGAGCATGGACAGTTGCTTCGATAGCATAAACTGCATCGAATGATTCAGGTTCAAAATCCATTTGCATGAAATCACCTTTGACGTAAGATAATTTATCATCTAAATGATATTTCTTAGCATAATGAATAGCTCTTTCAATTTGATAATCATTATTATTTAATCCAACAATGGAACAATCAGTAAATCTACAAATTTCTCTACCGGGTCCACCAACACCACATCCAACATCTAAAACTTTCATATTTTCATTGATATGCATCTTATGAGCTAAGAAATGTTCATGTCTTGCGGTAGCTTGACGGAATGCTTCTCCCTTATAGTATCTTGAGAAATGGAATGATGATCCCCATCCATATTCATAAAAATCGGTAACTAAATTATAATAGTGAGCAGTTAATTGAGAATAATCTCCCAATCTTTTGTCTTCATCTTCTTTAGAAATACCTCCATCCCAATGTTTAAAATATCCACTATTAGCAACATCTGAAGCATCTTTAGTCTTTGATATTAATGCACTTAATCCTGTCTTCTTATATGATTCTCCATGCATAGCTTTAGCAAATTTGGCATCTCTATCGAAATCTTTATCTGCTAATTTTAAATTTGAATTCGACATGTTTAATCTATTATACTCCTGAGTTGAAACTTGTGTTGTAGGATGTGTTGAAATTTGTGTTTGCTGAAAAGAAAGAGAACAGAAAAATCAATCGCTTATCTTAATTGGACACCCTCCATACTATAAGTAGTTGTTAGCTCTTTGTGAGCATTGGACGCGTTTCGTTCAAGACCTGCTCGTTAATGTTTTTCCAATGATTATACGAGTCCTGCATGTCGTTTACGTCGTTTATGGAATACATATATGGAATGGATGCACGAAGAGCTAAAAAATATACCGCCACTAAACGACCAGCTCGGTACGACAGATAGGGAGCGTACCAGGGAGATGAATGTGGAGGTACGAGGAACGAAGGTACGACCAACTAAGACATAAATGTACTATACTGGAACGATATACATAGGAGTACAATACAGGAACAATATACATGGAAGTACTGTTAAGATGCAACATGCTATTTGAGAAGTATGGATCCTACAACGTTCTACAGCAAGTCCAGTGCTTGGATGGTTTATTATCAGATGGTGATTCTTGGGGCCCTAAGTTTAGTGAAGAGTCCTTTACCGCTCCGCTAGGGCCATTTCATGGAGACTCCTGCGGAGAGCTGTTCCCTACGGGAAGTCCCAAACCCGAGCGTAGCGAGCCAGGCTCCACGCAGTGGCTCTCCGCGAGCAGCGGCCAGCGGAGCGTCAAGTCGGTCGCTAGAAGTCGACGAACGGTGAGAATGGGAGAATCTGTAACGGAGGACTGTTCCGTGAGGGAAACTCAGAGGCTTGCCAGTAGCGACAATATGGTCTGCTGTACGAATTCCCATAGTGTTTTGCTTTCTAATTTCCCCATAGTTCTTTGTTTTCTCTGAAATTGCCTTCCTTTGACCTTTACTTATCCTCCATATCCACATCAATATCATAATCAACATTTTCTTCTTCACTTAGTAAATCATCGATCTTTTGAAGACTATCTTCAAAATCTTCGGTATCGCTAACATCGTCAGAATCTACATCCATTTTTGAGAGCAAATTCTTGTTCCTCTGTGGGCTATTTGGATTTTCATCCTGTGAATGAGATGGCAGTTCTTCGTCATGAACATCTGATTGAACGTCTGATTGAACTTCTGACTGAAGAGCTGTCAGTAACTTGATATGGTTGTCAGTATGATCTTCATGAGCTTTATCTTCTATCTCTCCATCTACTTGTTCTTCTTCATGTTCCTCTGGTGCCTCATCTCTTCCAGTGATATCACCCAAGATTGAATTGCCATTTCCTTCTCTGTTGGCAATAAAATTCTCTTTCTGCTCCTCGATGTTCAATGCTCTATCTGTAAGTTCGCTAACAAATTGGTAGAATTTCTCAAAAGTCCGTTCTGTGGGAGAATCAAATATAAAACTAGGATCATTCTGGTTGGTTTCTATTACCAATTTTGTATCTTCGATCGCCTTTTTTAACCCTTTGAGAACTGTTGCACCAAGTTCTTCAGTAAGGTATAATCGATTTAAATTCATTATGATCGTCTTTTTAATATTCTTGGGTGTATCCTGTTCAATGGCTTGCAATAATCCAATCACTTGCCAAAGATGTGACGTTGATTTCTTTATTTCAACTTGAGTAATGTTCACCAAGTTATTTGGATCACACCAATGTATTAATTGTTGCAATACGGTAGTAGGACTTGCCATATTGTCAAACTTTTCAAACTCTCCATTTTCCCTGAATAATCTAAAGAAACAATCTCCACTAATACTGGCAACTTTATCTTGATGATTACTGTGACTGAATGAGTAAACAGGAATGCAGAACGCCAAAATTTGCTTTAATTCATAATTATTAATATTAAGTGGATGAAAATAAGTTAAAATCAACGTTTCAAATAATACTTTTTCTTGGTCTTCTTGCTCAATGTTTTCTCTTGACCCTTCATTATTATCATTTTGATTCTTACCGAAGTCCGTCAATATATCTGCCAAAAATAGTTTACACAACCCTTCAGCGACGACACATTGCAATTGTGGCATATCATTGTTTCTTAATACCTTATAAAACAATTTTGCTAATGAAAGCGAATCAACTTGGCCCTCAATGTCCAATACAGAAATCCCGTATGTAGATAAAATGTCAACAATAACTTTAACTGATAAAATACGAAGTTCTTCATCTGCTCTTGAAGCTGCAACTCCAAATAAATAAAGTTGTTGAATTGCTAAATCTTTATCTAATAAGCAAAATAGCCCTAGACATGACATTGCTAAATTTCTGATATAAGGGTAGTCATTTCTTAAAACGGATGGTCGAACTAAACTATCAAGTAAGGAACTTAGCGAAACATTGGTGAGCGAGGTTTCATCTGTAAGCTCCAAAAGATGTTTAGTAATTGACAAGCATTGAATCAAAATAGAATTTGGGGGTTGTTTGGGTTCTTTCTTTCTCTTTTTAGACTTATGTCCGTCATCTTTTTTGTTCTTATCTTTGCTCTTGTCAGAATTATTTCCTGCAACATCTTCTCTTTTTTTCCCGTCTTCATCTATATCTTTTCCTTCTTCTTCTTCCTCCTCTTCTTCGTTGTCTTCTCCTTCTTCTTCCTCCTCCTCATCATCATCTTCTTCATCATCATCTCCATTTAAACTTGAGATGGCCGAATGAAACGTTTCATCCTCATCATTTTCATCCATATATGAATCTCTAATATCGGTAACTATTTCTGTACACATGAGTGAAAAATCCTTCTCACTGATAGATATTTTCTTCAAAACCATCAAAGATGATTGAATTAATTCATCCAGGAGCTCATCATTAGTTAAGGAAGATCTGATAATTCTAAGCATTTCTCGTCTCCCAATCTCATCACTGAAATCATAATCTTTGGATATCAATACCAATTGCCTTATTATGAATTCCAATTCCTTTAGCTGATCGTAGTATGTTATATAGTCTCGGCTGGGTACTTCAAATTTTATTAGCTCTTGTTCTATCTGCTCCTTTATGGACTGAAGGCGCAAGTTATCAGTTTGGAACTGTTGTTGGTCTTGTTCATATTCTTTGTCTTGCAAATGCTTCTCTATTTCATACTCTTGTTTCCTTAAATCTTCTAACTTTGAATGTAATTCTTCATATTCTTGGATGACTTTTGAGTTATCTCCAATGAATGATTTTCTTAAATTTAAATATTTCTGTAATGTTTCTGATAATTCAATTGATTCTGGGTAGAATTTATCAATAAAGTCATATAAGGAATTCTGGTTACAATAATCGTAAAACGTTCTAATAAAAAAAGAAAGCTCTGTAGTTAACTCTTTCCACATGTCTTTTGTTATAGATATTTTTGATAAATAATCTTGTCTTGTTTTGTAAAAAATCATAATTGATGACTCAGCTATGTCACTGTGTACGACATTCAAATTCTCAATTAATTCAATGATATCTTCTTGGACTGTTTCAAACCAATTATTACAAAACATCTTAGTTGCAGCTAGTTGAACAGAACTATCTCTATCATTAAGTCCCCATTTTAAAAGGCTTTCTTTAGATTCATTATCTAAATCCCTAAAGTCTCCAATTTCTCTTAGAACTCTCAGATAAACTAATCTTCTATTAATCGAATTTGTATCTCTAGCTCTTTCCAATAAAAACGGAATTGAAAGTTTTGATTTCTGTAAATTAAGTAAACTTGCCCTTCGAACTTCAGCACTATCATCATTTTGTAGTGCCAACAATAGACTTTCTGTAGCTTTATTTTCATCAGGAATATTAAAATATTGAAATCTAGATATTGCTACTATTGCTTGAAGTCTCACATTAGGTTCTTTATCATATAGTCTCCGATTGAGAGACCATTGCAATGCAGTAAATAATTCCTCGTCAATTTCTCCTATGTTGTTAACAAGATATGCTAATAGTTGAACCACTCGATAACGAACTTGACGATCTTTTGCTTGGATGCCTCTCAATAAGTGACGTAATAAATAGTCAACAAACTTACCGGCAGGTGTATCTTCTTCTTCTTCATCTTCTTCTTCTTCGGCATCTTCATGACCTCGATCTACATCTACGTCTTGATCCATACTTTGATCGCCTTTGCCAATATCCTTATTTGGATTATGTTGTTTTGTCTTTGCTTTTTCATTTGCTTCATCTTTGAACAAAGTTGCAACAAACACAGAACAGAATTTGATAATCCGATCTCCAACTTGCTCACCTTTCTTCAAGGGCAAAATCCGATTTATCAATTTCGTGAATTTCATTGAAAATGTATCCTCGTACCCTAATTCTATAGCTCTCTTTTGGATATTCTTTAAAACAATTACTAGCTTTCGATGTCCTGAAAGGGACAATTGTGCATCTTGAAATACATGAGCCATTGCATCGCATATCCCTTCTATATCGCTTATACTCTTTATAGAGCTTGCATTTGGTCTATAAGACATCTTCTAAGGCATCCAGGTACCTAATTTTTATTCAACAAGCGGGTGTTGAACGTTGTTAAAGGAGTGGATACCTCTAAAGTGCTAGAGGTTTTGATCGCGTTGCCAATTTTGATCTGCAATCAAAAACAAAAACAAAAACAATAATGGAATATGCAGGAAAGTACTAATCTTTCTTATGCAAAAAAGAATGAGCGGTACGGGAATCGAACCCATGTCTCCCGCTTGGAAGGCGAAAATGTTAACCACTACACCAACCGCCCAACTTCTGAAATACATGATTTTGAATTTTGATGAATGTTGCAGAAGAGATTGAGCATGGTGGAGGATCGTTAGGATCTGTTAAATACCACCTGCAAGTATATTTTTGAGATTTCTAAGAAGTTTTGGGACAAATCCAGGTGTTTTCATTATCAACTATGTCTTCAGTTTGTTTTAGACGATAGAATCGAAATTTTATTTGCTAACAGTAACAGAATGGTACGAACCGTGAAACCTTTCTAAGTGGTTATGGGTGTATGTGTACTGCATATGGAATATACTTGAGGGACCATTGAATAGAAATAGTCATTGAATGGAGTTGGAATGACTCGTGGGTTAGATGAATATTAAAAGTTATTAGCTCCTTTGGTATTGGTTTTGAAGATTTGTAGTTAATATTTTATTTAGAAGTCTCAATTGTAAATTTTTCACAATTATGGATGAAGCCAATAATTATACAATTATTGATCGCAATATGGAAATTACAGTACTGAAATATTTCATTTAAAAAGGTGTCGGTATGACAACCATAAGAGCGCCTATTAGACAAGATATCACAAACTCCAATACATATCCAACACAGAACCTAAAGAAAGAGTATAAACATAGAAGCTGCTGGCCATCCACTTCCAGCATTTCAATCTACCTAAGTCTCTCTTCCCATCAGACAACCGCATCCCATCCCAAATAGTTGCAGCCAACTAGCCTCAGCACCTTTTTAGGCAGTTTCTCACTGAGGACGCAGAGCTAAGTTGAGACACTGCATGCAGGATAGTCGATTAAGAAATTCTTTTCCATATCGCTGTTTCCAACACTAGCTGCCACAAGTTTAAAGAAGAGTATTCGATTGATTATACAATCAACCAACGATGGCTCCGTTAGATGAAGGTATGTAAATTATTCAACGAGCAACCAGTTCCACGATTTTTCAAAGATATTAATATATTTTAGCCCTCAATGATTTAAAGTTGAAAGATAATGAATCGTATGTCGATATCACCAAGATTCTATTTGAATCAACAAATCAAATTAAAGACCATAAGGTGGTGAAAAGTAAATACTTTAATCTATTAGAAGGTACCAGAGCTATAGAGATAGACAATTCTAGGTTGGATACAGGAATGCTAGGTAATGAATTGACAAACGACGAGTTGTTATTCAATCCTTCCAAACCTCTATCGATCGAATCCACTCTATCAATAATGGACTATTCATTATGTCAATTAATGAGTTGGTTAAACAATTCTTCTTTGCCCGTAACCATATTATCGAATAGATATGTGCAAGTGATGGTTAGTAATTATTCGAAATCGGTTGAGAAAAACTTAAAAGTTTGTACATTGATAGATTCAAGATTAGAAAATCTCGAAACTGATTGCAATAGAACTTCAAATGAATACCAATTGGTTCATAAAATCCTTCGGTCTTTTACAATTGGATTAAGCAAATTTGTTGGATTTGTACTACTTGTTGGAACTAACATCTTGTACGAAGAAGAAGATTTAACTACTAGGAATATGGACTTGAACTTCTTAAATGAAATATCAAACACTGAAGTTATTGAAGAGATTAGCCATTCAATTAATTATATATTACAACAAGGAACCGAGTTTGGTAGTAATGAATCCGAGCAATTGATTTTCAGATTAAAATTAATATCGAGAATGAATGAAGTGGAATCTATTTTAAAGAAATCAATTCAAATATTCAGTCAAGGACAGGACCAAGAACCTCATTCTAATTTAAATTTGCAATTTTTGAACGATTCAATAGAATTGGTATCCAAAATTGGCTCATTAGACAACTATAAGAAATATTCATCAATTGGATCTATTTCCAAATTTGTTCAAATCGATTTAAATAACAAAAGCATACCATCAGATTTATATTTACTTGATGCAGAAAAGAGTTTTACCAATCTAACAAAGATGTTTTCAGACCTCCATTTAATATTATTAAATTCTGTGAGAATTAAAAACATCTTTCAATTTCAAACTTTTAGTGAATTTGAAGTATCCAATAGAATGGATTCATCATTCAATGTGTTTGTTAGAGGGTTATATCAATTATTTCTTATTAGAGATAATAAATCCATCTTTGGATGTAACAATGAAAACATATTAACAATTTCAAGTCAATTAATGGAATCATTTTCCACTGTTGATACTTCATTACTTGATGTAAGTAGTTGGAATTTATCCAACGAAGGAACTAAGCAAGAACTTCTTGAAAAACTTGATAAATTATTAATCGATTTAGAAAGCATAAACTATCATAATTTATCTAATATTACCAATAATAGATGCAGACAGAGACAATTAATGACTAGAGGGTTACTTATTTGGGATACTTTACAAGTGACACTGGAAAATTTAGAATTGGAAATTTGGGAAAAATATAAAATTGGAGATGAAATGATTATATATCAGGAAAACAATAATATGGCTGAACCTTCATTACCCATAAGTTCATATATTTATTACAATAAGCTTTCCCTTATGAGTAACATTTTATTGACTGGATTCGAATTAAACTTGTATAAAGATTTTGAATTCTATTTAATTTATTGGTACGCTTCATATTTATCTAAATTGGTTTTTGATCTTTTAAATTCAAGGGTGAAAATTCAAATAGATTGTAAAATTAATTCCATTACAACTGGGATGTCCAAGAAAATCAAGAAATTGAAAGCTGGACCAAAGAAACTGAATTTAAAGCAATTGCAATCAGATAAAATCAACAATGTTCTTCCCAAATTAACCCTAATTAAGAACTTTAATGAAAGCTACTTAACTTCAGTTTATCAATTAAATTATAAAATGTGTGATTCGATAAAATTATATTTCACAGCGTTGAATTCAGTTGGTTTAATAGACTTATTCAAGGGACCAAAACAGAATTTAACTTCTATGGAATATATATTTGACTTGAGAATGAAACCATTCTCCTCTATTGGAGTTCCCGTATTACCAAACTATGAAGAATATCAGAGTTCTTTGAATTCATCAAAGATTAAGAATAGCGCAAATTTGAGCCAGGTCATAAAGTATTGTTCGAGTCAGTTCAGCCAATGTAAAGATATCATTAAGGGAATATTAAAATTTATAAAGGAAAATGAAATATACTTTATTGGAGAAGAGATTATTCATTGGTTCAAACTGCTCAATATGGTGTGCATTCAATATAGTTTGGAGATTAATGAGTTGACCAAGTTGATAGACAAGAAGACAGATTTCAGTAAATATGAGATTGAAATCAGTGAAGGGTATCACAAATACTATCCGAACGTTAAGATCAAAGAAAAAAGAAGATAGAGGGATCCAGATAGTGAGGAAGAGATAGAGGGCTGAGGTAGAGGCCATAGGTAGGGGCCATAGGTAGAGGAAGAGGTAGAGGAGAGGTAGAGGAGAGATTGAGGAGAGATTGAGGAGATGTTGCGGATGAGATAAAGAAACACACACATACATGGAGTGAGAGGACCCGACAAAGACGTGTTCAGGTATAAGCGAAATCCAGACAAACCTGTAAATAGAGATTGAGCTTCGCTGGCAGGTTTGTGAATCTTGAATAGTTTAAATGGATGAAAAGTTTCCAAATAGCACGCAACATTAGGTTGCAATATATTGCATAGTACCCGACTATAGTAGTAGACTGAAACCGACCCCTAGTTTCAAACCATTCACCAGTGACTTAAAAGGTTAGCAACCCATCATCGAAGTACTGTGCACCATTGAAAACAGAGATGCGCTACCTCCTTCATCTATTAAACCCATATTCTTCTTGCGCCAAATTTTGACTTTCTTTTTACGTGAACGCTAACATCCAGGGCCCAACCTGCTCCCC